>BGPR01004192.1:0-51493 GCA_013235015.1 Araneus ventricosus | reverse complement strand
ATGCGCTAAAATCTGTTTATTTAACTTTTCTGTTTTAATGAAGAGAATGCTCGAATTTACCATTCTGATCTCTTTATTTATTTATATAAATAAACGTTTTGCAGAAATTGGGTTTTCATTTAGTAGGGGTACTTAAAAAGGGCTAATCAAGAGTAAAGAGAGGAAATAAATGTTCAGAACTGTTGAAATAAAAGGTGACGATTATTGAGATATATGCAATAAAATTTTGCAAGTACTACTGAGTTCAAAAATTTTATTCAAATTTTAAACGTAACTACGGATATTCGGATTTAGTTTATGACACGTTCGATATGGTTGCCATCAATGGATATGACGTGGTGCAGACGAAGAGCAAATTTCTGCAAAAATATCTGAAGTGTCGAGACATCGACACTATCAGTTCTTTAGAACTTTTCAATCACATTTTCAATTGTTATAACACTCGGACCGGTTGTATTCAGCTTGTACTCGTCGCAAATTTCCTTTGAGCTGCAATCGGGCTGTTATTGCTCAAATTGTTGGTCTTGAAGATCGATAAACGCACAGGAAAGCTGTATTTCGACATTTCCACCTAAAAATGAACAACAACAACAATAAGAGTGCACAAGCTCAAAACAAATCCCATCATATCCTGCATTCAACCGTCAATTTTTTACTGAATCTCGCCAACGGTTCAAAAGTTATCAAAGGTTCTTTTACACATAGCCTAATATCTGTCACCATATAGGATGAAGCACTTGTTTATAGAACAGGACTATGTTTCTTATTGAGATTGGGGTGTATCTGCCGTTGAGGGGAAGCATGAAATTGAAGGTATATACGAAATTTTTCTGCGCCGTTAATAATGAAATGCTCTGAATAAAGCAAAATTTCAGCGTAACGTTGTCGGAATTTGAGTTTTAGAATTAACCATGTAAAAGTTGAACAAAATTAAAATATTAAAGTTATTTCTGAAATAAAAAGTAAATAAAATTTGATAATGATAATTTATCTGGTAAGTTTAATTTTAGTATCCTATCATCAGAACCAATTCTATCATAAAATAAAACTTTTACATACAGGATGAAAACGTAAATAAGGATCAAATGCAAAATCCCTCTACAATCTGAAAACGAGTTAAAAAATCAAATAAAGAAATAAAGTGCAGATGAAAGAATTACATATTCACGAAACTCAATGATTTCAACAACTACATTACATAAAGCATTGCAAAAAATTGCGTATATAAGCATAGGAATGATTTTTTCGTGCTCTCGAATGTAACAAAGATTCTAATAAAATATTTGAGTAACGAAATATATATAGGACGCCGAAATTTTTAACAACTAAAGTATGCCAAAGATCATCAGTCATATTATAATGACGTACCAACTTTTTTTATATACATTTATCTCGAAAATCTTTAACCGTATTTAATAATCCATTTCCTGAAAGTAAAATAAAATAAAAATGCCTCTTTTTCACACACTTTTCTAAAAAGGGCAAATTTTCTCAAATGAAATTATTGAAGCCGACAACCTGTTAGAAAAGGAGGATTTCAACAGAATCAGACGATGCACACCAGGTGGAAATAATGACGTTTAACTTAATTTCATTCAGCAGTTAATGCTTTGCTTCATCTTGAAGAAACATGGCAATGCGATTTTTTATGTCACGCATTATGTCGTCTTGAGTTCCCAACAGTTGGATTAAAGTAATAGTAATTTGAATATGAATTGAGTTGACTTTCTATTTGGAAAGAAATGGCGAAAAGGATGGTAGCTGGTTAAAAAGGAGGAAGGAGATATAAAGAATGATGAAAGCAAACTTTAGTTCTTGTTTGCAAAATAAAAAAATAAATATTAATTTTGTCAAAATATTAAATAGTAGGAAGGGTATGAAATGTGTTTGAAAATCTTTTGGATGTAACCACTTTTTAAAATCTTTTTTATCTTTAGAAGAAACATGTCGATTTTCAACTAAAAATGCTTTTGAGAATTTGAAAGAAATTTCTGTTTTCTGAGGTTCATTCGAAAATATAATCCGAGTTGCAATTTGTTCAAATAAATGTAAGATTAAGTGTTGTTATCCATTAGCAAAAGTATTGCATATTTTAAACTTAAATTATATATTTAACATTAGAGTTAAATTTTCGAATTTGAATATTAATAACTGTCACATTACATGGAAAGTTTATTCATTCAATGTTCTAAACATTCTATCATAAATTTTAAATATTTTTATGAGGTCTGAATAGCTTTTACAATTAAAAATACATTCAAGCGATTACCTCAAATTAAAAAATATACTTGCCATCAAACTCCCAGGTACAAATCAATTCAGATAATTTTCCATTATAGAGGAATCGGGGAATGTGCATTGTTCAGACAACCATTTTAACAGTTCTGTTATAGAAAATCTCAAATCTTGCAGAATTTAACCTTTTAAGAATCGGTAATTTGTTGAGCACAGGAAAAAAAGAAACAAATTTCAATAAGAAATGAAATCTATGGTTACAAACCAACCACTTCAAGATCAGAGGAGCGCTTAAATTTCTCTAAAAAATCTCCTTTAATTTATAAAGGATCTCCTCAAACAATTCAACTTTAAAAAACTATAATTTTTATTTCATCATCCTTTTTCCTGAAGCCTGATATAAGTACCAGTCAATAGAATTCTATGCCTAGTATTTAGTATTCTAAAGCTTTTCGAGAGACCATGGTGGCCTTGTGGTAAGGTCTCGGATTTGGGGTAAGAGGGTTCCAGGTTCGAAACCCGATTCCATTGAAGATCCGCTGCGCATTGGAGACGTCGCCCGCTAAATCATATGTAGAGGCCCTTATGCACTCCCGCTGGCTCAGTGCGGAAGCTTCAATCCTTTGAGTATTGTCACTCGGGTATGCCAGGTACTCATATAGTTAACCATGTTGCCTTACTGAAAGGATTCAGGAATGAGTAGGTTTCCAGCAATTAGTCCTTTTTGCAACAAACGTGTTCTCGGAAACATGAAATGAAGCAGCTACAACGAGTCTTTCTAAGGGCATCAATGAAAAGAAAGGATCTCACGAGAAAAGTATAGGAGACATTTAATGAAACGCAAATTCTTAACAACACAGTTACATAACTATTACCATCACAAGTAGGGATTTCTACAATAGAGCAACAAAATTGTCTTGTGGGTGTACGTGAATGCCAATCCAATGAGCAGGATTAAAAAAATAAAGCTCTTTATTTTAGAAACATTCATGGAAAAGAAATGTAGCACAAGTATAAAACAACACTTGTAAAAATTCACAACAGAGATTACCGATAAATCTCAACTCAGCGCTCGAAGGTTTCTTATAGCTCACCAGCTTGCTTGCTGATCAAAATACAACTAACTCTTCTGGGCTTGAGAGCTGGCTTTTATACTTTGTTGCTGTTGTTTCATGTCTCCCCTTGTCCAAATACTAGACCAGGTCTATGATCCATCTCTAACAGTACCACAAGACCATTTTCCCCTTCATTCCACAGCAGCCTCGCAGAGGCGCCAATACAGTCAATGCATCAGCAGGAGAAGCAGGACAGGAACAAGGGCAAGAGGAATAAGTCTTTTCTTTGTCGACGAATTTCAAGCTTTTGATATGGCCACTACGAAGTCTTGCCAATACAGTCTGTGCGGTCCTTGTACCTTCGGACTGTAGAGACAGACCAAGGCGATTTCCAGCATACCATTCGTGTGCGGGAGTGTCTTTCCAAGTAGAATTTGCTTTAGCCCTGTAGATAGAAAATATTTTGGACGCGAAGAGTTCACCAGAGGTGGCAGAAGGAAGGGCACTTCCCTCTTTCACAAGCAAGTCCGTCATCTCATTGCCGAAAGCTTTTATACTGTCCGTCCCAAAATAGCCCTCGTGTTGCTTCAAAACGGGACGTTAATATAATTAAACTAACATCTAGAACTTTTCCAGCAAGGGAAATTTTATCTGAACCACCCTAGGTAATAATATAAGCGCATATTATCTGACTTTTTATCCATTTCTCAATCAGATCTCTATGAAACCAACGTTTAATTATATGAATGAAATTAATCTCATTCGTGTTTTTTAATTTCAACACGACAATTTCTTAGGCTGGCATTCATTCTGTAAATTGCCTCGTACGTTACCCACACATTACAATAGCTGAGGCAATCAAGTCAAATGCAGACAAGACAGACGGACAACCTAACTGAAAAAAATTATGTTGCGATAATGTTTTGGACTAAAGATGCATATTTCTTTCACATACACATATTTTACGTACAGGGAGGTCATAAATTATTTAACCCAATTCAAGCATTATATAGAAAAGCTAATAATGTTACCATTGCGTTTTTTTAAATGAGAGAGCAACTGAAAACGTTTTTTTTTTCAAATAAGTAGCTCACCATTATGAAATTCTAAATTTGCTACAGCGAGAGATTTCCACACGCAATGGCTACCGATCAAAAGAAATCCATGCGCGTAGTCTTGTTTCCTTTCTTGGCTTTTGATGAATATATCCAAAACAAATCATTTTTCGAACTACAATTGAGTTAACAAATTAAAAAGTGCAAAATTGCCTTCAAATACATACGTTTATTTTTCTCATAGTTTTAATAGTTTTGCAGATTATGGCTCTCAAAAATGGGATATTCCCAATAATTTACGACTACCTAGACCACCGTAACGGCGGGTTTCCTATCTGAAAAACTTTTAAATTGCGCAGTCATTTTTGGATAAAAAGTAGTAGTAACATTATTAGCTTATTCATATTAATTTTTTAAATGGGTTCAATGATTTATGACTAACTTTTTTTTCATGTTGCAACTGTTATACAAGATGCAATGCCAAACCAATGGTAATGGTCAATTTTACCATTCCGTATAAAAAAGGCCGAAGTTATATTAACTCGCCTAGGTATTGAGCATACCAGGTATACTCATGGGTACTTGATATTCCGAGAACTTATCCTAATGTGTGCATTATGCAATATGTCCCAATTTTAACTCCATTGCTTATGTTTTTACGACTCCAAATTTTCAGACCTTATTGCTTTTCTGGGAGGGAACCTCACCCAAATTTGTTTCTTTTTCTTAGAACAAGTGGTTTTATCTCACAAACTTAATTCACAGCATATGTTGTCTTCTGAAATTTTCTTCGTTAAAAAATTTTTTTAAACTTTTGTTTCAGGAACATTACATTTCAGAATTTTTTTAAACTAGGTTTTAATAACTTTTATTTATTTTATGATATATATTGCCATTTTGTGTTTTCGTATTTTATAATGTGATTATAATCTTACCTTGAATTTGGTTCAGCATGGTCAAGCCTGGTTTCAGTGCCAATGAAAATCAACATTCAATCCAACTATGATATTTCGGATTAGAGTTACTCATTTCTTTCAGTGTACATACACATCTTTTATCTAGTTCTTCTTACAACCTTATAACAGGGTACCAAAGAAATGCAATCGCACCGACTACAGTGGTTAGTTACCAGTGAAAAAAATAAACTAAAAGGAGAAAATAGGTAAAGCATGCACCTCTGATTTAATGGAATACAAATTTACAAAAGCACACCAACACGGTTACCGAGAGTAATTACATGCGGGACGTGTATAGATTCAGACGAGCAGTCCTTTGAACACTTGCTCCATATGCTCTAAGCGCGTGTTATTTAGATTGCTTCACAACTCTTATTTAATATTTAACGACTTGCAATGGCATTATTTGTAAAATAGTGATGTTGTACTATTCAGAATCTACATTTCATTAACTCTTTGCTGAATATTTTATATGGTGTGTTCTTCTTAATTCATTGAGAATGAGACCCTTGTAGCAGTTCTCCTTTGCATTTCCTACACCTTGTTCTAAACCGAAAAAAAAAATCATATGTAAGCCTTAGTCCATAAAATTAGTAAAAAAACATCTCTGGACATTCTATATGCATAGAGAAACAAAAAATTAATAATAAATGCGCAGTTCGGGATTCCGCGAAGTAGATTTTTCGTGAAAATGGCGGGGTAAAATCATAAAACAAGTACTTCGTATTAATATGTAATTTAATTATCAATCTCTTTAATACAATATTTACACAGCGTAGTAAAATGGTTACAAAATATGCGATAAATAGTCTTTTTTGTCACAAGTGCATATACAGGTTGATTCGAAATTTATAGGATTAAGTAAACTGAATGGATAAAATACATAAAGTGTATACCTCAAATTTAATGGAATGCAAATTTAATACAGTACAACAATACAGTTACCAACATTACAAGCATGTGGTGGAATGAAAAAACCTTTTTTAAAACTTATAATAGTGCGTAAAAGTTGCCTTTCGATCTAAGGAAACACAAAAATAAAATTTGATTGTAACATGTCTTGAGGTGCCACAAGCACGATAAAATTTCATAAATTTGAAAAATTTGCTCTATTTTAACATTTTTCTTTAATTTCTCATTTGAAGTAGAAAAGCGCAAATTAAATATTTTGTGCTTTTTATTCCTTTTTCTTAATACAACAAACTTTTTAGGGTGTTATATAACTATTGAGTTTAAATAAAAACATTAAATATTAGCCAAAAGAATGCAAGAAATAGGCTATGAATAAAAAGAGAATATACTGTTTCTAATCTGGAAATATTCCTGTGTTCTACATTTAACTGGCGAAAAACGCTTGCAAGTACTTTATGCATCCTTGTAATTGCTCTTTTGAAGCAAAATGCATTTTTTGTTTTGCCAATCAACCGATCATCAATAATGTTAACAGGAGAGAATTTTCAGTGCTTTGAAGTCAAATTTGTTTGCGGAGCGAGTTCTTTCTAGCTCAATAAATTTAATATTTATATTTTCTTACAGCCCATGTATTTTCTTGTACTATCAACATAAAAAGAGCAGCAACAAATGTATACATTTTTCTTAGATGCGAGTAGAAAAGGGCATGTTAAATTATCTATGTAAATATAAGTAGTGCTAACTTTGTTTTATCGTTCAGGACAGAATATAGAGCATTTTTTGTAATAAAGTACCTCTTCCCTTTGAAGAATTTGATCTAAAATTTGATACGTACTTAAAATTTTGGCCTACTTACCAAATATCATTAATTTTGTTTGTTGTATTGTTAAAATAAATTTGTTCACATACAAATAGACAACTCCAAATCCGAAAGTGTTTCTTTTGAACCCAAGAAAGTCTTTAAAGTGAAAAAACCCCAAATCTACAGGTTGAATTTTTTGATTATTGCAATACTTTCCCTATGTATCTGCTGTATCTGAGAAAAGAAAGAGAGTAGAAATAGCAGTAAAGTATTTAGGGTAATTGACCACAGAGCCTTAAGATGACTTCTTTTGCCCCTTGTGGTCATTAGTGCCTTAGAAAGGGAAAATAGCGCCCAGTTCAAACGCATTTTTTTGGTCCAACATAATAGGTATTCAAAAGTGACAAAACCTTACTGATCTCCATGACGCATCACAGTTATAGTTGTAGACAACTATACCCCTGCTCTTCGTTGTTATGCCACTGAGGAACAGAGGTCTAAGAATATACCATTCTTACAAAGAGAAACTGAAAATTCTTGCTGAAATTGGCATCTATGACCTGAATACACAATCTACACCAAGTAGGGATGGAATGTTTAGATTGGAAGCCATCTACTGTGGTGTTTATTTTGTTCCCCCAAAAAATTTCGGGCAACGCGATATTCTACTGACTCCGTAAGTTCCTTATCCATCAACGGCTTCATGCCAAGGGGGTGAATATTGCAACTATGCAAAACAATAAGACCGAACATTTTTAATCATTTCTAAGAAAACAAAAATTATTACTGTCCTTATTAAGTCGATAGCATGAGAAAAATAAGCCATAAAAATAGTAAAGATAGCATTTTTTGATCCAGCAGAAGCATCGCTAGCACATGCAATCTCACAGTAATATTCCTTCTCCGGTTGAAATATTTTATTTCAAGATAAAAAAGGAATATTATTATGAATGTACAGTTTCACGTGCCATTATAAATCAAAATGCAGGCAATACACAAACAAATACTAGAATAACAAACAATAAAGATAACTTTATTCATTATCTTGTTTTGGCAATTACTTTTATATTGTTTACTATTTTGTTACATAATAATAAACAATGTCGGCGAGTCGCAGTGCTTTTTCCCATACATCCCGGGAGAAATTAAATTTTAATTTATTTTAACTCCCTAAAACTAAGAATTATGAAAATACCAAAGCCATAAGAGAAAACCAAATAATTTTGTATATAAGTTTTTAAATTTGTTTCCTACCTTCTATATTCCCAGATACTTTTAGTTCTCTATATATTTTTGCCACAGCCACCCACCCACACACTTTTAACTTCCAATCACAGCTACTGATGCTAATAAAAGGAATAAATAAAGTACTTGCAAGCGTGTTTCGTCATTTAAAATTATATCAGAGCAATAATTCCCTGATTAGAAAACAGCATGTTTTCTTCTTCCATAACCGATTGCTTGCACATTTTTGCCTAAAAATCAATATTTTTATATACTGACAATAGGTTTTAAACACCCTAAAAAACTTTTTTCTATTAATAAAAAATACAAAATATTTAATTTGATTTTTTATACAGCAAATGAGAAATTAGATTAAAAAGGTTGAAATAGAGCAAATGTTTTCAAATTTATGAAAATATATTGTACTTGAATCACCTCAAGACATGTTCCAATTGCCATCAAATTTCATTTTTGTCTTTTTTGCATCAAACGGCAACTTTTGCGCTCTAGTACAAGTTAAAAAATTAAAAAAAAAATGTTCATACCATCCTAGTGTATAGCTCTGAAGACCAAGTCCGTAGAACACTAGCTTTAGGTAGGGTTGTGTTTTACCTTTAACGACTTGTGATGATGTTGTGCAACTATATGATCGTACTACAGTGAATTTGCATTTCATTAAATTTTTCTATATATTATTCTATTACTTCCTTTCCTGTTACTTAATTCAGTGTTTCTCACAGCAGTTTCCCTTTGTTTTTCCGTCAATATATTCTATTGCAAAAATGACTTGTTTCTGTAAACATATCTATTCCTTACATATCCTAATGTATCTTTCTGGGCACCTTATACATATACAGATAAAGATAAATTCACTGAAAATTCAGAACTAAAGTCAGAAGAATTAATAAATGATTGTTATCTAATTATTTTGTGTTAGCTCTAAAACTGTATATATTTAATAAATCCAAACTTTTGGTTGGCATCAAAAAACATGAATGCAAAATTCCCACCATTGCGTATGCTATTGTAGAAATAACAAATTGTAATGGTGTTTTTCATGTAACAATGTGGTCGCACTATTGCGAATTTGCAATTCATCAAATCTGAGCAGCATCCTTTATAATGTGCGTCCTTTCCTTTTACTTTAATTCACTGTTAAAGAGCTCCTTATATCGGCTCCCCTTTGATTTTCGACATCATGTTGCATTACAAAAATGCCCTTTTCTGTAAGTCAGGCATAGAGAACCAAGTTGTTTTTAAAAGAGAATATGCAGTTGTGAAATTTCGACATAAATATTACTCTCCTTGCCAGTCAATTAAGTTAGCTAAAAGCATAGATAGATATAGTGTGCTCTTCATGTTTAATGGAATGTTGATATACAATAGCACAAAAAACAAGTTACATGAATAACAACATACTAAACGCGTATATCGTCAGACGTCAATTCTTTTGAACACTTACTTATATACTCTTAAGGTGCACTGCGTATATTGCATCCAATTTCAGATTTTTTTCTGTCACGATTTGTAATGGCAAAGTTTCTGCAACAAACATATTGCTCTATTGTTAAGGGGCATTTCACTAAATTCTGTTTTACATGCTTTATCTGGGCTCTTTTTATATTTTCTTAATTCATTGTCAATGAAACCCTTTGCGTTTCCGGCAACGTACTCTATTGCTTACTTCTGTATTCCTAACAAGCCTTAAAGTGTGTAAAAAATCTTTCGGTACACCACGTACAGAGAAATAGATATTCATTGCAGATTTACCACTAGATTAAAATTAGAAGAGTTGATATAAGAATCTGATATTTAAACGTTCTCGTATTATAACTGAACTGAATATAACTTTTAATGACGCCACATTTGCGGTTGGCTGCATGCAAAAATTGAATGCCCTTTCCATAAAGACGTACTCAGGGGTTTTGCTTCGGATGTTTATAAACGTCAAAGCGCTCCCAAAAATGATGCCTTGAATCTGCAGGGAAGAACATCTCGGTGATTATAAGACAGGAATAATACATATCTCCCCCGAACATCTCGGTGACTGAAGCCAGGTGACTATAATGCAGGAATAAATACATCTCTCCCCCGAACATCTCGGTAACTATAAAGCAGGGAATAATACACCGCTCCAACACACATCTCGGTGACTAAAGCCTGGTGACTATAAGGCAGGGAATAATACATCCTCACACGAACATCTCGGTGACTGAAGCCTGGTGACCCTAAGGCAGGAATAATACATCACTCCCCCGAACATCTCGGTGACTATAAAGCAGGGAATAATACACCGCTCCAACACACATCTCGGTGACTGAAGCCTGGTGACTATAAGGCAGGAATAATACATCGCTCCCCCGAACACCTCGGTGACTATAAAGCAGGGAATAATACACCGCTCCAACACACATCTCGGTGACTGAAGCCTGGTGACTATAAGGCAGGGAATAATACGTCGCTCCCACGAACATCTCGGTGACTGAAGCCTAGTGACTATAAGACAGGGAATAATACATCGTTCCCACAAAAATCTCGGTGACTGAACCTGGTGACTATAAGACAGGGAATAATACACCGTTCCAACACACCTCTCAGATAGGCGATTGTCTTTACAAAATTCCATTTAACCGCACCATTTGAAGTGGTGCAGCACTCTGTGTGCCGGTTTGCAGCGGTCGTTATATGGCGGAAAGTAGTCCGTCTTTTGGAAAGGAAATCTTGACCATAATGGAGCAACATTGGTGTTTTTTCCCTCACATTTCAGGTTGTGTAATGATGCACATAATCATAAAGGATTTTCTAAGATTATGATTTTAAATGTTTACTTAGGGTGTTAGTAAGGTGACCAGCTTCCTCCTAATGAAAGAGAGGGCACAAATAAATTGAAGACAAAAATATTACGACAGTAAAAAGAAACATTTTATTATTTGCAATAATAATACAAAACTAGCCGCTCTCGCTGCCCTCCTAGTGGGTTCGCGCCCAGCACCACATAATCCTAAGGAATTTTCGATTTTTTCGAATGTTTACTTATCCTCGTAGAAATAATCTTATTCAAACAATTTTGATTAATTTATTTAGCTTCATTGTTTTTTATTAAATTTGAGACTAGTGAAGTGTTTCGTAAATAAAGCAAAATACGTGGCTCAAAGACATAAGCTTCATAATAATAAATTTTAGATTTCACTGCAGAATGATTATTTTAGCTTTAATTACATATTTATGATTGATCTTAGTAATCTCAAAATTGGCGTGATGAATGCTAATTCTTCTTTTTCCTACGTTCAGTATGGGCGGAAGTGAAAAAGCTGTGTTTACTATGATATTGGCTTCCAAAAAATCCGAGGGAATCATTGGCATGCTTGTGGAAATAAAATAATGTGTAACGGAAAATGTGTTTCTTAAATTTAAGTATAAAATATTAAGATTAGCCATGCTATTCTGTTCGCATTATGCACATGTAACGTTAAGGTCAATATGACCCGAACACTAAATACTAAATACAGGGGCCTATTTTCTCCATGCTTTGGGCCCATGCAGGGGCCTATCTTCGAACGAAATTGAAAAAACTCTTTCCCACTGTACATTCTCTAAGGGAAAAAAATTTGGACAGTTCTCCAGCAAATACCAACCTACGGATTTCGACAATTCTTTTTTAATTGAAAGGTTATGACGTCTAGATATGTCATCATGGGTCGCTTGCCTCCCACCATCCCCATTTTTGAACGAAATAGAAAAAACACTTCTCCACCATACATTCTCTTTATGTTTCTTCGATTTTGTTCGAAAATGGGGATTCTTGGCGGGCAGATGATCTTCGATGACAAATCTAGACGTCATAAGCTTTCAAATGAAATAAAAATTGTAGAAATCCGTCGGGTGGTTGTTGCTGGTGAACTGCATAAATGTTTTTCGCCATGAAAATTTATTCACCGAGTCCTCCAGCCTCAGCCACCTGACCAAGTTTCACAATTTTTGTTTGATATGAAAGCTTATGACGTCTAGATATGTCATCAAGGGTCGCCTGCCTCCCACCATCCCCATTTTTGAACGAAATAGAAAAACCACTTCTCCACCATACAATCTCTATATGTTTTTACGAATTCTTTCGAAAATGGGAGTTGATGGAGGACAGGTGACCATGACATATCTAGACGTCATAAGCTTTCACATAAAATAAAACTTGTCGAAATCAGTTTGGTGGTTGCGGCTGTTAATTTCTCTTGGATTACCCATAGACAATGAACAGAGGAGAAGTGTTTTTCTTATTTCGTTCGAAAACGGAAGGTGTTGGGGTAGGGAAGGTCGACCATTGATGACATATCTAGACGTCATAAGCTTTCAAATGAAAAAAATGTCGAAATCGGTCTGGTGGTTTGGGCTAGAGAACTGTATGAGGGATTTATCATATTATTTTAAATATATAGATCCCAACAGTTCCATCAAAAAGGCGTGTTAAAAATATTGCAAAATACCTATTGTAGGTGATGGAAAGTGTTTATTTAGGGCGATATCATTCTGTATTTATGGATCTGAAGACTTTCATGCCGAAATTCGTGAAAAATTTATACAAACATTACATCTAGATGAGATTTATTGAAAGATTTTGCAATTTTAAAGGTATCTGTTGTCTAGAAATAATATGAGATCTACTATGGTTTATGGTTTGTTCCACTGATCTTCATGCAGTATTTAAAACTGAAAAAAGAAGTGGCTGAGAGCATCGAAGCAACGAGGTGGCAGAGGTAGTGCTGAGTGAAGTGGGTTCTGGCCGCGAACCCGGCCGGAGGGCGTCAAGAGCGGCTACATTATGTGAATGCATGCCAGCTTAAAAACATTACGATAATTATGTGAATGCATGCCAGCTTAAAAACATTACGATAATTATGTGAATGCATGCCAGCTTCAAAAAATTAAGATAATTATGTGAATGCATGCCAGCTTCAAAACATTAAGATAATTATGTGAATGCATGCCAGCTTCAAAACATTAAGATAACGTTTTTAAGCTGGCATGCATTCTTTAAAATACCGGATAGATCATGAGCAGAATAGAAAGGATTATGGATTAAAGTCGGACGAGCCGTGCATAAATTATTAATTTGCTACAATGTTTCCGACTAGAGGTACGATCTCTTTTTACGCACACGCACACACACACGAACGCTCAAAGACAATAGTATTTCTTTAGTGGTAGTAAATAGTACAGGGTGTACATAAATGAAGCGACTCATTTCAAAAATTAATAATAAAAAAAACTAAAAATGTTGGAAGTACGTTTTTTTTCAATAAGACCGCATCTCAAAAAGTTTTTTACAGCGGTAGCGCTGTAACAAATTTACGCCGTTCTAAATTTGTTAGAGCAAGAAAATTCCGTGCGCAATGGCTACCGTTCAGTGGAAGCCGATGCGAGCTTTCTGGCTAATTTTTTTTTTTAGTTTTTCGTGAATATCACGAAAACTCTTTAGTTTTCACACTACATGTGAAATGACAAATTAAAGAGCGAAGAATTCCTTACATGTTTTGATTTTTCTTCTAGTTTCAATATTTTCTCAGATAATGGCTATAAACAAATTTTTGATTGCCAGTAATTTACGACCCCCTAGACAGCCGAAATGGCATGCTACCTATCTGAAAAAAAATTTGAGATGCTCTCTCATTTAAAAAGAAACCGTAGTTCCAACATGTTTAGTATTTTAATTAATTTTTGAAATAAGTGACTTCATTTTTGTACACCCTGCATTTATTGTTACAGCTGAGTATACAGAGTAATTCAAAAATCATAATTAAATTCAAAAATCATAGGGAAATTCAAAAATCATAAGGAAATTCAAAAATCATAGGGAAATTCAAAAATCATAAGGAAATTCAAAAATCATAGGGAAATTCAAAAATCATAAGGAAATTCAAAAATCATAGAGAAATTCACAAATCATAGGTAGGGAAATTCAAAAATCATAGCGAAAACATTCAAGGACAGATCAGGTAATCCGAAACGAGTCATTTTTACAGAAGGTCATGTAGTGAGTGAGACAACTAAGTGAGACAACTAAGTGTACGCTCTTTGACAGCGAATTATAAAAAATTAAAAGGATAACATAGATGAACTGAACTCCTCATATTTAATTGAATACAAATTTAAAGCAGGAAAACATCACATTCACCAAGAATAACAACATGTAGTACGTGTATAGCTTTAAAGTCCTTTGAACTTCTCTTTATCCCTTTATAGAACATAGCTCCGAGACATTTCCAAGTAAAATCTTCTTCGCTATATTATGATAAACTGATATTGTAAATAGAAAAACATCAAAATTTTAACTTTAAACAAAACGACCTTTGATCACAAACATTGTATTTTTATAGGACAGAACTCCGGGACATTTAAAGTAATTTTTCCCCGCTACATCATGATAAACTCGTGTTGGAAATAGAAAAACATCAATATTTTTATCGTTTACCAATTGATGTAGGAATGTTACCGGAGATCATTCAGGGGAAACTGAAAGTGGCTAAATTATATTTACTACCAAAAAATAAGAGTAAAAGTTTCTCAGAATATTCATCTGTAAGCATACTTATCACATAATTTTAAAATAATTTGCCGGAATTATTTTAGCACAAAACAGTAGAATTTCTCCGAATTGATAATAAATATGTTGATTTCGAAGTTCCTTTTGCATTTCATGAGATGGCCAGGTGGAGCGCTATATTATAAAATTTAAACTGTTGCACCCTATCCCCAGTAGCAAAATGTCATCGGCCATTGAAAGGCCTTTCATCGAAACCCGATCACACAATGATCGGCCGATGAACGGATTCTTATCGGATAGATAGGGATGAATTCTCATCGGGAATTGCTCCGAAATGTCTCATCGGCCATAGATCAGCCGATCATCGATATCGGATGAGTTTTGCTTGCCGATACGATAGAAAACCGAGCAGTGCGGTTTCATGGCGATGAATTTCCGATAACTTTCAGATGAATATACAAACAGATTTGGATGTGTGTACGATGAAAAATTGGTTGTTCAAATAAATGGTTGGATGTTTTTTTTGATAAAAAAGATAGCCAATAGATTTTAGGTTGGAAAGATTTTGGCAATAAGCACATGGATATCAAAAAATACCCAATTAAGGTAAATGCTCCAATAGTGGGCCACTTAAGGGTATTTCCTCAATTATTATCTAAACTTTTGAGAAGTTTCGCTAATCTATATTTTTTTATGGTTGTTCAAACTTTTATCTAAAATAATAATCACATGAAATATCAAAATAATTGTAATATAATTTTTTTAAAATTAAAAACTTAGATCACTCCTATGCACCAGAAGTGGGCATAGCAAACTTTTGATGTACCAGTAGTGGGCATACCAAAAGTGGGCCACCCAGATTTGTCAATTATGACAAATAAAAAAGAATAAAATTATTATATATAGTAATAATAACAATACATTATACACTATAAAAATGGCTTGATATAGGTGAAATCTTTTATTTATAGATTCTAGTCACATGAGATTTACATTTTTTCTCTAACAGCCAATTTTTTATTAAAAGTTTATTCTAATTATCGATCTTTCATTTTAAGTTCTGTTTGGGGCATTATGGATATTAAATCGTGATATTTTATGTTGAATAAATCTTTTTTTTTCTTTTATCATCTTGCCTCTGCGGCCAGAAAAGAGCCCTTTTAAATTGTGATGGAATATTTTTCAATGGTCAAGCAATACGATAGTTATTATTGTATGCCTCGTTACAGCGCCCAACTAATTCTTGAATATCAGTCTTTTCCTCAACAGTACTATAAAATATTTATTATTTAAGTAATTGGTTAGAATGTTCCATTAGTGTACCAAAAGTGGGCCCAGTACTGGTTCTGATAAAAATAAAGCAAATCTAATTAAATAAAAAGACTTTACAAGATATAACCTTCTTATTAAACATCACAAAACAGTCTATTCGAGAGAAAGCATGTGCTCCAGTACTGGCTCCCCCTAGGCCCACTACTGGAGCATTTAGTAAAACATTGATCAAAAAGTGGGCCACCCTTCACTATCCATAAATTATCAATATTATTTAATTTCAAGATAGTTTATAATACATTCATTATATAATCAAATAATATCAATAACAATTCATTCTAAAAACAAACAGAATGTATGCTAAAAAATAGTTGAAGAATTGCCTCTTAAGGAAATCACTAAGAATAAACTAAAAATGCTTCTCTCAGAGACCAACCTCAGCAACAAACTTTCTAGCTCCAAACTAAACAGGAAATAAAGGCTGTGCCTTTGGTATTTAGTTGATAAGTGTTTCAGCCTACCAGAGGCAGATCTCTTATTTCATTGCAATGTTGGAATTTCTTGTTTTACAACTCAAAAATTCAAGTGACCCACTACTGGAGCACTTACCTTATTAATATTTTACGAGATGCCAAAGAACCAGTGGCGGTGTTAACAACTTGGGCCCCTCCTTAAAAAATAATGCATGATGCATTTGCATAGTTCACTTTTCCAGCTATTTAACAAATTATAATTATATTAGGGAAGTTGTGTTACTTTAAATTCAAAGTTAGTGTGACAAAACTTTCCAAAATTATACAGCTGATTTATTTGACATGTTTATTATGAACTCTCCATTGATGGTTCACAAAATATAATTAAAAGTTGATTGTTCGTTACATTTTCGGAAAGAAAAACATTTTTGTTATAGTTCATAAAATTATTAAAATAAAGTTTCTGTGATGCAGACAATTTTTAATGACTCTTCAATCAAAATTGTCCGAATTTTCTTTCACTTAGATGGAGTATTGGGCATATATATATATTTTTTGGTTTAACGTGTTACAGTTATAAGCTGCAAAGCTCCATGAACAATAAATTTTAAAATTTGATAAGCTTTTTTAACTCCCGATAAAAATTGTAAATAATCTATAATATTATGGTTGACACAATTGCTTTTAAATCTTTTTTGCTAGTAAAAAATGTTAATTTTCAGTAAAGTAAAAACAAACAAAAAGTAAACTTTAGTTTTATTTTACACATTTACATATGATCATTTCACACTTTTATTTATGTTTTTTCAGTAACTTCTTGGACTTCCACTTCTGTTGCTGCCGAAAAGATTATTTCTCACGGCACCTAATGAAAAAAGAAATCAATGTACCATTATTAATTTACATCAATTATATATAAATCATACATTGATTTGAAGAGATAAATCACTCAACAAATTTATAAATTCGAGGCAAGTTTCTGAATGAAAGTTCTTTGGAACCAATGAAACGCTCAAAAGATAATTAACCAAATTATTTTGAAATGTGGAGATCTGGTCTCTGGCTTCATAAGTTTCTTAAGAGGGGAAGGGGGGAGGAATTAGCTTTTCCTTCCCAGGAGGTTCCAAAAGGAATCATCGAACCAAATATGAAAATTAAAAATAATAACACAAAATTCAAAATCCTATCTCTTTATATCAAGTTCCAAACCCTTAAAATTTAAAGTAATTTTTTTTCTGTATTCTATTGAAATGTCCCTGCCTTTACCCATAAAAACATAGAACATGAATGAAATACTTGTAATAAGCTAGAAAATATTTGAGACTGGGTTATTTTAGACAAAATGCTTCATAGTTTATCTATAAAGTATATAAAACTTTCTTTTTAGTTTATGAAAATTATAAATAAACTATCACACAATAGTGACAGATTATTTTCACTTACTGTTTCTATTGAAAGTTAGAATTATTTTCAAAACAAATTCATTTGTTCACATTAAATCCCTCTGTTTGGACTGTAATTTCAACTGTTCATTAATAGGTTCCTTTTTCTGATAGAAAAATGAAATGTTGGAGATAAAAGATTTTGCTCAAGAGTTCAATATCAAATCCACTATCAAACTCCAAAGATTTGTA
Organism: Araneus ventricosus; assembly: GCA_013235015.1. Lineage (NCBI taxonomy): Eukaryota > Metazoa > Arthropoda > Arachnida > Araneae > Araneidae > Araneus > Araneus ventricosus. The sequence goes on along the minus strand of BGPR01004192.1, from coordinate 33,340 downwards.
AGGTATGCCCATCATCAAAAGCCAAAATTTTTGATGGATAACAAGCAATAACACTTTATTATAATACAGAACATTCTCCAGCAATATCATCTCATATTTTCTAAAGTATCATATTAGCCACACACACACACACAAAATCAACTTGTTTATGAGATTGAATTGAACATACCAAATTCACACTCTTAGTTGCCTTCAAACGACAAATTAGTTGAGAGATGCTGGCTGAGTGTCCTCCAATACCGCTTAAAAAATCACTCTGAAAGAAAGAAAATTGATTAAATGCACGATTTGATACTGTTCTTTAATTTAAAATTTTGATGATACCATAAGATAATTTAATGATATTTAAAAATACAGCATTTCCCTTAAATAAATTCACACCTATTGCTATTAATACAATACTGGAAGAGATATTGCCCCAAAACTTGGAAAAACACCTAAATTTTGAAAAAATTGAAAATGGCCAATTTCGACGAAAAAAATCTTAATTTGTTAGATAAACAGAAATAAACAGGTAAACTATTGTTACCCACAACTGATATGAACTAAATGAGAAGCTAACAATTTGTATATAAGAAGGAAATGGAAAAAAGCAAAATTTTTTCTTCTCCTAAATATGAGCTTTTTGTTTGTCACATGTATATATACACAACAATTTAAGTAAAAGAAAATTTCCATGTATATGTTATATATTCTTGTTCGTTTGAACAAAGCAAAGGTTTTAAAAACATATTTAATGCTATAAAATCAATAATGGGAGAGATATTGCCCAAAAACTTGGAAAAACGTCTGAATTTTGAAAATTGAAAATGGCCAATTTCGAGGAAAAAAATCTTAGTTTGTTAGATTAACAGAAATAAACAGTTAAACTATTGTTACCCACAACTGATATGAACTAAATGAGAAGCTAACAATTTGTATATAAGAAGAAAATGGAAAAAAGCAAAATTTATTTTTCTCGTTCAATCAGCTATCGGTCTAAATCACATGTAAAATAGATACCCAAAAATAGAAGTCAAAGAAAATTTCACATATATGTTAGATATTCTTGTTCGTATGAACAAGGCGAAGGTTGCAAAAACATATTTAATGCTATAAACACAATAATGGAAGAGATATTGCCCCAAAACTTGGAAAAACATCTGAATTTTGAAAAAAAATTGAAAAGGGCCAATTTCGAGGGAAAAAAATCTTAATTTGTTAAATAAACAGAATTAAACAGTTAAAATATTGTTACCCACAACTGATATGAACTAAATGAGGAGCTAACAATTTTTATATAAGAAGAAAATGGAAAAAAGCAAAATTTATTCTTCTCCTAAATATGAGCTTTTTGTTTGTCACATGTATATATACACAACAATTTAAGTAAAAGAAAATTTCACATATATGTTATATATTCTTGTTCGTATGAACAAGGCAAAGCTTTTAAAAACAGTTTTAATGCTATGAACACAAAATTGGAAGAGATATTGCCCCAAAACTTAGAAAAGCATCTGAATTTTGAGAAAAACATTAAATTGCCAATTTCGAGGAAAAAATCTTAATTTATAAGAAATACAGAAATTAACATGTTATAATATTGTTACCCACAACTGATAGGCCCAGAAATCATCTGTATTTGACTGGTCGAAAAGGCTAAACTGTTGATGACGGTGCGAGAGCGTTTGTTGACATTCTTCCATCGGAGAGTAGAAACTGGAAAAGATGGTACGAGAGCAATTGTTTACACTGTCCAAAATTATCAACAATTTTTATTATGTATGCGTGTGCAAACTTCTTTATACACAGAGAGCAATTAATTATTCTAGCATGAATATATTGTTTTGCACTGAGAATGATAATTATTCAATCATAGGTTGCATGCATCTAACCTTCAAAAAAGCTTTATAATAATTTTATTCATTTACTAAACATACCGTAAGTAATAAAATTAATAAAGTTAATTAAGAATAAAATAAATACTTACATTTTTTCCAATTGAAAACTGTCACTATCAGATCGACGCTAGGAAATGGCATGACAGCCATTGCTGTTGACATACTCTCGAACAACATATCACAGGGTTGTTGACCAATCAAATTCGACCATCAGTATCCGAGATCGGAACGATATCTATACGCCGTGAATTTCCGATTGGCAAATTTTCATCGGAAAAACTGCTCGTAAACATATCATTTTCCGATCAAATTTTACCAAATCGGAAACCGGTTCTCGGATACTGATCTAAACGATATGGTCTCGAAGATACTGGATAAGTTTCCGATGAATTCGATGAAAGGCCAGGCAAAAAACGATGAGTTCATGCTACTAGGGATTATAATTTTACTAATAACATCTTAGCCTTTTTTGTGTTTAAAACAAATTAAAAGGTTATAAACTACAACATTTAGATATTCAATACAATAAAAATGAAGTCGTGACATTCTCTAGGCTCTTAAGAGGAAGATACCAAATTTGAAGACAAGCTTACGTAATCAACAGAGTTTGTCGAATTTCAGAAATTAAAATCGATTAAGAATTAAATATATTCAATAAGAAATAATGAAAATTTGATATAAGAAAATTTACAAATAAGAAACACAAAAGGAACTTTTTTGAATGAGAACATTTTCATGAGTTGAAATTTGGTAACTGACTCTGGAACTCAATGTCATTTCGAAAACACTCGTGGCGTGAATAGTTAGCGGTAAGTATACTTATCCATTTTGAATTTAATTACGATTAAATGGTACAATTAATCTTTTTTGGGTTAATGTTTTTTTCCCATATAAATAATAAGACCCTAATTATCCTTTTTATCTTTTAACATGCTTTTTTCACGACATCAGAAATATCTGTCGTAGGTGATAAGCATGTGGTGTAGGCTATCAGAATATCAACTGTTCTAGTTCCTTGTATCTTACGGTGGCAAAAGCAGTCTGATTGCGTTTCATTGGATAGTTGGAATGTCTTCTGACAATTCTTCTGTCATCCCAGAACTCCATATCTGAAGAATGCAAAAATAAAATTCGTATTCAAGAACGATTCTAGTGATTATTGTCTCGTTGTAATGTCTAATTTAGTGTTTGGTTATTTAAATGTAAATAAATCTATATTTTTATAATTTCAACATTCATTACCACATTCACCACACTAAAAGTATATATCCCATAGATCTATATTGGGTTATATCTCACTACAAGCACGTCTTAATTATATTGCTTCCTACTTGCTATTGTATTTTTAACGAACTCTAATGGTGTTATGCAACAGTTCGATGGGATTTATATGAATTTGCATTACATTCAATCTTTGTTATATATTTTTGTGCTATGTATTCAGTGACAATAGGTCCGTTGTTCTATTGAAAAACATCGTCTTCTATTGCAAATATTGCTTGTTTCTGTAAGCCTAAAAAATCATTAAACTTTTATAAGACCTTCATGGACAACATATACATTTACAGATAGATACAGATTGACTGCAGATTTACCACTAAATTAAAATGAGAAGGATTAATAAATGGTTGTTAAACATTTTTCCCCCGGTGATTTTTAAGCGATGCCAAAATTGTGCAAAGCCAACTTTATGGTTGGATCAAAAACTATTTATACAAAATTTCTTCTATAGCGTATGCTTATTGTATCTGTACCAACTTGCATAGGTGTTATTTATGTAACAGTGCATTTGTACTATTTAGAATTTGCATCTCACTAAATGTAAGCTGCAAACATTATCTTGCTTGTCATTTTCGTTTACTTTATCTCACTCAAAAACAGATCCTTGTTATTGGCTCCCCCTTTGATTTCATGTTCTATTACAGCAAAGACTTGTTTCTATAAATCAAACCAACTCTTTAAATTTGTAAGGAATCTTTCTGGACACTCTACGTGCATTGAGAAACATAGAAAAAAATCTTTGCAGATTTACCACTACATTAAAATCAGATGTGTTGATATATAAATATTTTATAGAAATTACTTTATGCTGAAGTTTCAGATACGTATACACTCAATAAAGCCGACTTTATGGAAGGCTTCATTAACCCTTTGCGGACAGGTACGGCGTATGGAGTGCGCTAGTGGGCATTTAACATAATCTGATTAAAAACTATCGAAGGTAGACTACTCGCCACCCGTCTAACATCATATTAACGTTCCTCCTACTTGCTCCGATAGTTTCTATTCACAATGAATCAGTCCGATCGGACTTGAAAGTACATGAAACGCTCTCAATAACCCAACCCGTCTATAATGAAACGGCGGGAAATTATCCTTACAGAGCAATATTCGGCTGTTTTCGACGAATTAACAAGAAAATAGCAGCTGATGAAGTTTTTGATGCATTATATCTCGATGGAGAAGTGACTGATTACAGCGACCTAAAAACTGATTCTGAGTCTGACTTGGAGAAAAATCCAGTTCACAATGAAGTTTTAGTTTCGTATACAATTAACAAAGCCGACATTATGGAAGGCTCCATTAACCCTTTGCGGACAGGTACGGCGTACAGAATGCGCTAGTGGGTATTTATCATAAGCTGAATAAAAACTTTCGAAGGTAGACTGCTCGCCACCCGTCTAACCTCGTATTAACATTCCTCCTACTTGTTCTGATAGTTTCCATTCACAATGAATCAGACTTGAAAGTGCATGGAACGCTCTCCATAACCCAACCCGTCTATAACGAAACGGCGGGAAATTATCCTTACAGAGAAATATTCGGCTGTTTTCGACGAATTAACTAGAAAATAGCAGCTGAGGAAGTTTATGATGCATTATATCTCCATGGAGAAGTGACGGGCTCATCGACCTAAAAACTGATTCTGAGTCTGACTTGGAGAAAACTCCAGTTCACGATGAAGTTTTAGTTTCGTATACATTTAACAAAGCCGACATTATGGAAGACTTCATTAACCCTTTGCGTACAGGTACGGCGTATAGAGTGCGCTTGTGGGTGTTTATCATAATCTGAATAAAAACTATCGAAGGTAGACAGCTCGCAACCCGTCTAACCTCGTATTAATATTCCTCCTACTTGTTCCGATAGTTTCCATTCACAATGAATCAGACTTGAAAGTGCATGGAACGCTCTCCATAACCCAACCCGTCTATAACGAAACGGCGGGAAATTATCTTTACAGAGCAATATTCGGCTGTTTCTGACGAATTAACAAGAAAACAGCAGCTGAGGAAGTTTTTGATGCATTATATCTCGATGGAGAAGTGACTGAGCTCATCGACCTGAAAACTGATTCTGAGTCTGACTTGGAGAAAAATCCAGTTCACGATGAAGTTTTAGTTTCGTAATTAAATCCCGATGGAGAAGTGATTGAGTACAGCGACCTAAAAACTGATTTTGAATCTGACTTGGAGAACAATCCAGTTCACGAATAATATAGAGACTCGAACACAAATGTTTGTATCATCCATCCATTCAGCCTCTGCTCTTATTATACCATAAAAAATAAAGTTGTGTTGTTAAATAAGAGTAAATTTGGAAGAAACCTGATGGCGTATACAGTTCGCCACCTGATTTCAGTGCTCTAAAATGTTACTTGTCCAAAGGGTTAATCACCAATGCTACAATCGCGATAATGATATTGCTATTGTATCAGACACGCCTTGTAAGGGACTTAGTTAAGCATTTTGTGATGGAGAATTTCGATTTCGGTAACCGCTAGGCCCGGAAATAAATTGGTCCTTTCTGTCGATCAATTAATGTCGACATGCTCTACACGTCTATCGAATCCAGTTTAGTTATATTAACATCCCTTCTTGTTGTAGATGGGAAACCGTGTATTTCAACTAATTAAATCTAAAAGAGCAATAATCAAGTGTTAACATTTTATTTTTACTTCGAATGCAAAAAGATAAATGTCTCTTGTGCTTAAAATTTGGACACACCTATTTTGGTTATTTGCTAAATTCGATGGTTGAAAATAAAGTATTAATCATAATTGTATGAAAAAGAACTAATTCTGTAATTTTTATATGCATTAACACTGATTTAACATAGAGTGAATATTTAAAGTTTTGTAAGGTAAATTTTGTAATGTGTTTTGGCTTTTGTAAAATAATTGCTGTGCTTAAAATTTTGACACGCAATGTATGGAAGTGTCCTTTCGAGATTTCACCTACTTCTTGACGTCTACATTTTAGAGACTTTGTCCGTTTGTTAGATTGGGATTACAAAGAACTATTAATATTCGCAGAGCTTCATTTTTAGGTAATAGATAAATTTATTATTTACGTGATCCATACGACTAGTGAATAAAGAAATATGAGAAGATGATAAATTTCCAGATTCTTAATATTTTTTAAAAAAATATTTCTAACTTCAAGTCATATAAAGTACGAAACATTTAAATAAAACAATCGTTACAATTAGTTCACTAACAAAATTGTTTTTTAAAAGCTGTTTTGATATATATCTTTTTGTTTTTATTTGAACAGTATTAATTACATGCTAAATTGAATATGCATATTAAACGTATAATTGAAAATACATATTACACAATCCGCCAAAATACATGCGCATCGCTCTTCTAAAGTAAATAATTAACTGCTTGTAAGTTGAACAAATTTCATTTGCTTCATTCCAATTAAGAATTAGTTCATTAGTTCAGGAGTCAATTCTCGGCTTTTGTTTACTTATAGGAATAAATAGAATAGTATTGCTATATTCCACGGGGCAATGATTCTGTAAAGAAACATGTTTTAGCATTATAATGAAGAATAACAAAGAATTTAAAAATAATTACCTTAATTTTTCCATGTTCTTTAATCAAAACTTCCTAAAGAAGGCTTAAAAAATTCTTAGGAAATTCATAAAAAAATAACTTTACCTGCTTTGCTTTAAGTACAAAGTAAGAATAAACATCTTGACTGATTAAAATAATAAATACAATTACGTTTCTTCAACCAACGGAGGAATTGTAAACAGTAATTTTCATTAAATTTAGTCTAATACAGTGGTTCCCAAAACTTTTTGGTTATGCGGACCATCTGTTGTGTAAAAAATATTTTGAGACCCACTAATTAAATATACAAGTAAAAAAATTGAATCACATAAAAAATATATATATATATATATATATATATATATATATATATATATATATTATAATATAAATTATATATAATATAATATAAATTGTATATAACCATACAGAAATAAAGTAAACAAAACATATCAAGAATCAAATCCTATACTAAAAGTCATTATTTGAAAAATACATCAATTCTAAATAAAATCTAAAAAAAAAATTTTGAAAATACTAAAGATACCATGAATAAAAAATCAAGTTTAAGCAATTATATGTCAACAAGTAAAAAAACTCTGTTGTTATTAAAAGTATTGAAATAGGCAAACCAAGTAAATGCAGTTTTCAACAATTAAAATAGCAGCTTGGCTTTGGACAAGCCTTAGCCAGGTTAAATTAATTTTGTTGTACAAACCAACCCTGTTACTATTGTTGTTGAAAAAACAAACAGGGTAATTTACCCTAAAATGAAAGAATTTAGAAAGAAAAGTCTTATACTAACCCTAACAATAAAACATAACTGTATAGAAACGACTATAGTTCAAGATAAAAATATGCAATATAACATTATATTGCACCATGATATTGTACTAAAGACAGTATATATATAATTCAATAAAATACCCATATATATATATAGTAAATAACATCAAATATAGTTATAAACAAAATCCTGAAAATTCAAAACCTTATCAAAATTGGCATAACTAATTAAGACCAAAAGTACTATCAAATACTAAGTCAGTAAATATTGCAAATAGCCCTAGAAATACTAAATATTGAAAAAAATTATATGCACGTAAATATCAGTAATTAGTTAAGCTTACACTCAAAGGATTAAAAATATATTGTTCACTAAGCAAAAAACGAGTGAAGACTCTTGAAGCTATCCAGACATCGAGCTTTCCGCGGCCCACTAATACACTATTCACAGCCAAGAAGTGGGCCGCGGCCCATAGGTTGGGAATCGCTGGTCTAATACATAAATGTAAGAAATGCAATTTATTATTTAGAGTATTTCAAAATCAATTGAATTTTGCTGAAAACTGTTCTGAAATTTATTTATATTGTCATTTGAGAGCTATATGCTTCACACTGAGCTTTAAAAATGCATGAAATTAAAACAAACCTAAAATCTAATCTGATTAAACTTATTGATAAGCGGATCTTTTAATTTTGTTAGAATGTAATGCGCGTTTGATTGTCTAGAACTAAAATATATTTCGCTATTTCATGAGGAATAACGATAATTTGAGTAATTATACTGTGTCCGTGAAAAACGAAAAGATATGAAATCCCATTAAAGCAAATTACGACTGGTGCCCGAAGAGAACAGATATCACTGCGAAATTCACTCGATCACTTTTTTCCCGCCAGCATACAATTATTTATGAGCTATTTTATAAATATTTTATCCGGAATTATTTTAAAAAATTATATTGGGTAAAAAACGGGTTATTTAATTTCCTAATACTGAAAACATAACCTGTCGGAACTTGTGCCTAAGATAAAGATGGCTGCTAAAAAATTAATATATCTATGTAAAAAAGTCCAAATTTAAATATGTAGAATTGAGTAATCTTACTATGTTTTCCTGATTTGGTTCTCGTTGTCAAAATACTGAAAAACATCTCAAAGTTGAATTTTTATAAAACTTTTTTGTAATATTGTACGTATATCAATTTAATGTCAATTTTAAACACAATTATTTTCGCAATCCTAAATTCAAAGAAATTGACAGTGCAAAATTTGTGGGAAATCTATTTGTGGATATTTCAAAATACAAATAAATATTTTAAGGATGATTAAATAACATCTTTTTTATTTTGGAACTTTATTCTATTTATCACGAGGCCTCTTCTGGAAAATTAATTGTGGAATCTTTGATAACTCAATGATTGAAAAATTAACAAACCTGAATGTATCAGATGAAGAACACTATCAGCAACTCAAAATTTCTCTCAAAAGATTTTACGTCAAGTGCATAATAAACAACATTTCAATTGATTAATTTCCCAAATAATCAAAAGATCTACCACTGTTGAAACCCTATACCAACATAAATATGTTTTTTCTTCTGAAAGTATTAACACTAATTTATTCTTAAGCAGTCGAGAGATAAAAAATAAGTTAACAGAATCGAACCTGCCACTTCCACACAGCGAAAGAATGATTTTTCAGCGCAATTAAAAAATTGTGCTGTCTTAAAAACAAATCACATTTTATGTGAAATTTAGTTTATGTAGGTAAAAATTTGAAGAAGCAGCAAATTCTTCCACTCTTTTGAATACCATAGTCGGTAAATTCGTCCACATTTCAGGAATTGTTTTTTATACCTTTGAAGTCAAGACGCATCATTTAGGGTATGTTTGTATACAATAATTAAGGTAATAATTTGTATACAATAATCAATTATTTTCAATCAAACCTGAATGAAATCAGTGTTAAATTACATTTATGAAATAAATTTTCTTTGCGTTTCACAAATTTAATACAATAATTTCAAGGCTTGCATTCATTTGCATATAAATTGATTATATATGACCTTGATATAAAAATATAAATGCTTTGTTGCAAAAGTCTTACTGTGGGTGTATGGTGTAAACAGTCCAACACGCAGGATAATGGAGAATGAAGGTTTATTTACAAATATGCAGGAAAACACGTATTACAGATAGAGGAAACAATAGTTCTTGCACAGATTACCAATGTAAATAGACAACAATTCACATGTAATAATAATTCAGCACTTTGATATTTAAAAACACAAACAGTCAGCAAATAACTAGGAACGACAATAACTGCACTTTCAATAGCGCTCAGCTCACCAGCTTCCTAGCTCGCACTGCGGACGAAGCTCTAAAGTCGTTCCCAATGGCTGGGAACGACTTCTACACTACTACCGCTCGGTGTCTAACAGCTTACTAGCTCGCACAGCGGATAGAACTCCAACGACGTTCGCGCTCCAAGGCGATACCAGTCTATCAACTCTCCTCCATCGTCCAAGCGCTCTCCTTATATAGTTCCCCCGGCAGGCCGTGACGTCACATGGAATGATCTAGCACATTCGTGGCGTATCTCCTCTCCTAATAGAGATATCGAGAAGATTCCAGTACCTTTGAGATCCCATATTTCGTCGCCAAATTTGTCGCCAAGGTCAGGGGTTCAGACGTGGTTGATGTCGGTAATCTCATACTTACCCCTGTAAAACTCTCTTCCCAACCATAAGACCCACATTGCTGGGAAGCGACTTTCCACGTTTGTAACAGTATTGCCTGATATACTACGCAGAGAATACGACGACTGACGCAATCAAGTCAGACTCAATCAAGGGAAACGCGCCATGCCTGAAAAATTATCATACTACTATTTTCTGGCCTAGAGGTTCGCATTTTTTTTGCACACGAACGAGTAAACACAATTTTTAAGTATTTCTTGTTACAATTTTATATATGAGGAATAAGAAAATATGGGAAATCCTTTAAGAATAGGTCATAACGATTCGAGTCCTCTTTACAACACAGCATACAGTCGCAATCTTTTTCTGCGATCACTACAGTACGTTATTTCTGGAAAATAATTTAACTAATAGGGTAAAGAATATAAAAAGTGAGAAATTTAGATTTAATAGAAAACAAATTTGCAATACGTCAACAATTCCCTTATATTCTCCAGTAGTTAGTTGTTTGCCCTGCTTCTTGCTTGCGTTGTGTCTGTGACGACTTGTAATGGCGTTCTAAAGTAACCGTTTTATTCTGGTATTAGGAGTTTCTATGTCTTTTTTTCAACTGTAAACTTTGTCTGGTAGGTTATATTCCTTTACTTAAATCAATGACAATTAGCTCCTTGTAGCGCCTGTCTATTTCAAAGATTGTGAAAGACTTTTCTTGAAACCATATACAAACATAGAGAAAAAAAGAAAGAGAGATTCACTGCAGATTTACCACTTCATTAAAATCAGAAGAGATAATATATAAATCTCATATACCAAAAGCGTCGGATCATCGAAAAGAAATTATCGTTTTATTTAAAGCTGACTTAAGGGTTGGCTACGTTAACTATTAAATCAGAAACCGCGTGAGTAAATACTTTGAGGAGGTTTCTCCCTGGAGTTTGATAATGGCACGCAGCGTTAATTAGAAGAATGCATGGAATCCGAAGAAAATCAATTGCTTCATGATGGGAGCCTAGAAACCTTAAAACAGGTCATTCAGAAATGCATCTCTAAAATTCTAGACACATTTACGTGGCCTCGAAAAACCCAGTTAAAGACAAGTGTTCTAATGTGAACTTGCATTTTATTAAATCTATGTCGTATACTTTATCTGGCGTGTCATTTACTTTTTCTTAACCCTCCTAGCGTCAGGCCCGAGATATCTGAGTGAACTTTTTTCCTCTCCTAACGGCGGACCCGAGACTGTCTCGGGAAAAAAAAGTTCCATATAAGTGTCAGACCCGAGATTTTCCTTCTACAAGTTTTTCTCTCCCCCCCCAGGTGTCACGTGGCGACATAATGAGAGGGAGTGTCTGTGGTCAGCGGAGCGTCAGTTTGACCAACTTTTCTGAGAATACTCAAAGCAGGGTCTTCTAACAAAGGATTCTGTCACAAAGCACCGAGGTTAGAAGTCATCTGTCACTGGTGAACGATAACAGGTCTAATAGACCCCCTACGGCTCGAAACTGACCACAAAAGGGGGTTGAAATCCTTTTGTCCAAAACCTCACAACTTGAAGAATAACCTTCTCTTTTAACTTAACAATTTCGTTAAACTTGGCAATCTGAAAGCCTAACGGCTGGAGGGTTAACTAACTGACACAGAGCCACTGGTAGTTGCTCCCCTTTACACTTCCGACACTATGATCTATTGCAAATAGGACTTTCTTCTGTGAGCCTAACCAACCTTTGGATATTCTAAAGGATCTTTCTGGACACCATGTATACATATATAGTGTTGCAAAAGTCTTTCTGTGGGTGTATGGTGTAAACAGTCCAACACTCAGGATAATGGAGAATGAAGGTTTATTTAGAAATATGCAGGAAAATACGTAGCACAGGTACAGGAAACAATAGTTCTTGCACAGATTACCATTGTAAACAGACAACAATTCACAGATAATAACAGTTCAGCACTTTGATATTTAACAACACAAACAATCAGCAAATAACTAGTAGCGACAATAACTGCACTTTCAATAGCGCTCAGCTCACCAGCTTTCTAGCTCGCACTGCAGAAGAAACTCTAAAGTCGTTCGCAGTGGATCAACACACTACTCCCTCTGATCCAGGCGCGGTTCTTTTATGCTCTCTCCTACAGGCCGTGACGTCACATGGAGTTTTCTCGTATAATCACGCGTATTCCCTTTCCTAATAGAAATATCGAGAAAAAGGGTTGCATTTTCAGGAATCATCTATTTGTCGCCAAGGTTGCCAAATTTGACGCCAAGTCACCAAAATGGTCGCCAAGGTGAGGAGTCCCGGAACAGCCGCTGTCGTCACTCCATGCTTAACCTTGTAAAACTCTCTTCCCAACCATAGCTCTAACATTGCTGGGAAGCGACTTTCCATGTTCGTAACAATAGAGAAAGAGAGATTGTTTAGAAATAGAAACGGCCTTAAGTAACTTCACCAACCGGGCATGAGAACTATGGCGCCCTCCTAGCCAACCATTGCATTTTGTCAAAATTCTATAATGTCTGCATTCTACATGTCGAACAAATATTTATTAGTAAACGCATGTTTTACCTGAAAATATGACTCAATAATATTATGGTCATATCTTTTTGGTTTCAAGTACAATTAAGATTAAAAAATGGTCTTACTGAAACTAAAATGATATATTCAACAAATTTTAAAAATATATCTAGAAGATAAACATTTTTTTCATCATATTCCCGCTTTGGCGTCACGCCGGTCTTTGGTGCTATGAGCAGTTGCCTGGGATTTCTGATTTACTAATGCATTAAAGTCAGAAGAGTCAATAAAAAAATTCGATATACAAATTATTTCGAGTTAAGTTCTTAAGTTTCAGTCTATTTTCATAAAACCGACTTTATGGTTAGCTACAAGAAATCAGGAATTACATGTGCTTGCATTGAGTAGGTGCTGAGAGGCTTGTCCTTGGTATGCGATAAAAGTTTAAATTCATTCAACTAGTTAAATGCATTCATGACAACTTCCACCCTAACAGTGTTGTTGTAACACAGTAGCTGCTAGAGAAGCTTAACTTTTTCGCATGAGCTCAATATTTTGAAGACGACTTCGTCTAGGGCTCTTTCAAAACGTGCCTTTCTCGAGGGGGTAAGAAAATTTCACCACGGGGTTCGAGAAGAGGGATGGTCACGAGTCATTCTGACAAAGAGTTCGTGATAAAAGGGAGCGTCTTCTGCTGATAGCTGAACAATTACGCCTCTCTTTAAAAGTACACAGGTTAGGGAAACTGATGTGTCTTGACACCAATCAGCGAGGGCGAATGGCAATGAGCATCAACGCCTGTGTTAACCGAAAACATCCCCGGACTTCGGGTCATTCGTCAAAGTGCCCTCTGAAGAGTGAATGGTCAATTATCCTCTTGTGTCCCCACCTAAACGAGATGACCACATGTGCGGTGAAAATCCCTTCCTTTCGTTTGATTCTGAGATTTGTCACATGCCCCTCACAAGTGACTGTAGACGTATGTGATAGCGTATGTCACAGCCCAGGAGAAAAGGTTAAATTGGACGGGAATGTTCACCCGTTGTGTAGCCCCGACATACCGAAGAGTGATTTTCATTTCTTTCTGATTTGAAGAACTTCCAGACAGACGAGGAAATTCAAAGCAAAGTTAAGGCCCATCTCACATCACTGGCGGCAACGTTCTTCGAAGAGGAGATCGGAAACCATCCACCGATATTAGAAATGCCAGAATCTTCATGGCGATTATGTCGAAAAGTAACCATGTTTGAGCCATAACTTTTGGTAGTAAATTCACTTTGTCCTCTACTCTTTTCTTGATGGTCTTTCAGAGGTTGAGAAAAAGACGCCCTTGTGCTTCACTGACCAACTACTTAATTTTCAGCAAAGAGGCCTGATTTAGGACTTACAAATGTATCCATACTGTTTACTAGCCGGATTATTTTGAAAGTATCCAATGATATATCGTGGTCAATTTTAATGTAATTTGAAAATCTAAAAATATCTTACTCCTTTTTTATTATTTTACAGTTGCATATCTAATAGCATTGGAAATTAGGGCACATATTTCATTGAAATAACAAGTTTATTCACATTGATTTGTGCTTAAAATCTAAATTTGGATTACAGTATAAGAGGAAAGGGAAGAATAGGTAATTCCGGTGAAGGGCATGAATGAACATGCATCTTATATAAGAAAATAGGATAACAAAAATACTTTCTCTTAATTCGACAGTATCCTTTTTTTAAAAGCACATTTTACAATTTGCGGACATGTAACCTAAATGCTATTTAAGAACAGCAGAAAAGCTTTATTGAAAGCAATATTAATCTGAAAATGCTATTGAAGACGGAAGAAAAATATTCCTGAAATTTAAATTTTATTTTAAATTTACAGTCCCACAAAAATATATCAAATTCTGCACGTTATTTTCCAAAGTTGCCTGCAAGGAAAGCGCCTGGAACAGACACTTGCCTGCCGAACAATAGTCATGGTAGACTGGGATCATTCATTTTTTGTGTATAAATCTATTTAAGTTGTTTTCGCTGCCAGGTACATTTAAACTGAATTCTGAACAGAAAGAGAGTTTTTCTTTTAAATTTTTTCTGTATCCGTGAATGTGTATTCAGTTTCTGTCTGCGATAGCAAATGATTGGTGAATAAAATGGAACCAACTTAAAATTTAAAATGCCAGACAATATCCACAAGCGAATATTAACTTCGTAAACTTATTTTTTATGAAACTTATTCCGTTTTCGTTAAACTTAAAAGGAACATGAGAATAGAAACTATGGAATCACAATAGAAATGGTTGCGATGAAATATCTTTCCTATTAAAATTCGAAGGTAAACAAACGTATGTATGTATGTTCAGCTATCTTCTCACGAACCGCCGAACGGAGAAGCGCGCGGAAAGTACCAAAAGATGGGAAATAATCCAAGGAATCCATTTCGGCCATTTAAATTCCGAAATTACAATTAGTAAAAAATATATTAATTAAAAACTAATTTACAACAATACTTTTCATTGTTTCGGATATTTTATAACAATACTTTTCATTGCTACAGCGCAATTCAAAATATTTTTAATTGTTGAAGTTGTTTATTTTAAAGAACATTGTTACAATAACAATAAAAAAGTGAAGCTGACAGAAATAAAAAATGTATTGCTGGAAGTGTATAAATTCTTTTTTTTATCCCGTGATATAACATCAAGCAGAATCATTTTAACGAACTTACAGGCGTGTTTTGTTTCTGTAAAGGTATGCGCCAAAAGATGTAGATTAGTTATGTTAGTGATTTTAATCATTATTCATTGATTTGATCAAGTTTAAATATTTCTGGTAGCTGCTATTTTAAGCTGATATTTGGAAGTTACTATTTTTGCCTTGTTCAATTCTCGCTTTTTCCGATGCCTAAACGAAAAAGAGGAGTTACACGGGATGCTGCCCGTTGACAGCAGGCAATTAGAAAACGTGAAATGAGAGTTGCTGAAACTGACGAAGAAAGAAACCGCCGATTGTCAACTATGTCACAATGTGGACAGAAGAGAAGAGCGGAAGATACAGAAGAACAAAGGAATAGTCGATTGTCACACAGTATTTCTTTTTTAGAGAGCTTATGTGTATGGATTCATTAATATCGGGAAAGAAATCATTTTCTTTCCTTTTTTGTATTAAGGGGTTTAACTTCGTAACGTTTGTTGGGGAAAGTAAGTGACAATTTTTGTTGAGAAAAACAGAGGCGGGCCATATGAAAATATATGGACCCCGAAGCCTCACATGACCTCGCTTCTCTCCGCCCGGGAATATCCCATTATTAGAGATAACCCGTGCAACGCTGGGCCATACAGCTAGACTAGAATTAGATAGACCAGAGATTCCCAACCTGTGGTACGCATTTCCCTGGGGCTATGCAAAGGACCATTTGGGGGTTCTCGAAATAAAGTTATTAATGGCGGAAACAAGAAAACATAAGGAATTAAAAAAGTTATAGAACTTTGTTTCTGCAAGTACCATGGTATTTAATAACTATACCACTTGAATAGTTGATTAATACGGAGTGTAATTATTAGCAATCCTTATAAGTTAATGCAAAATTATTACAATACTGATTTCATTTGTTTTGGCGTCAAATTAATACTATTGTAAAAATGCAATAATAAATAAAATAAGTTGAGCAGATGTTTTCCAGGCAAATGTCAAATCCGAGTTATTTAACTTTTAAGCTATTCTAAGCCCTTATAATTATTGATAAATCTTCTTAGCATAGACGGTTGGGGAGGATATGTCAAAAATTAATCAAGAGGTGCGCGAGGGAATAAATGTTGGGAACCTCTGAGATATATCTTCCATTTCGCTAGGACACGGAATAATTTTTTTTTTCAAAATAAAAAATCTTTTTGTATTTTTTTAAATAGTCTATTTTGACACGTTTCCGTGGGCGGAATGTTTGAACAGCTCTTTTCGCCTTATTTATTTAAGAGAGAATATTGTGCATGTGTCACGTTACCTCACTTCTTTCCGTCAGGGAATGATGCATTATTCGAGATAGCTCGTGCAACGCCGTGCCACACAGCTAGTTACTTCTTATATTTGTTACATTCCAGAAATTTTTGCTGTAACATTTGATTTCTTTTTAAATCTAACGCGCACTTTTGAATTTCCAACATTTTTATTTTTCAGAAAAATGAGCCGAAAATTTTTTTAATCGCTATTTTTTTTTGACAATATAGATGTAAAAAAAACCTTAAAAATTTGAATAATGTGAACCGTAATGGATTATTATGAATATTTAATTTACCTTCGATAACAAATAAAATATCTTTAATTCGATTTTCATTTTTCAAAGATATTTAATGACAGTAAAAGACAGGTTACTATAAAATTTGTCAAAATTATAAGTGTTGAATAAAATTTTACTTTTTTACAAAAAATTGTTCCGAAGGTAGACACATATCTTAAAGCTAGTACATGAAAATAGCAAACCACTCAGAGGGTTAAAGAGTTATAAGTTATACACCAGACTCAAGAAAAAAATCGGGTAGATGTAAAGTCGCAACGCTGGTCAGATAGTTACAACATAAGTTGATGCTACTATAAGGATTAATGTGTCTCGCAGTGTAGTGCAAATATGCTGGGATAAATTGAAACGAAAAGTTCAGTTTCGAGAAGACCTGTCGGAAGCCGGCCACGTGTTACAGTCAATGTAGAAGATAGTTTTAAATCACATTTCGATCCAAAGAAGGAGGACCATACTAGAAGGACCAGGAATGCGCCACTGAAGAAATTTCATTCTTAACTCTTTAATCCAGAGGCGGCTTTTCTCTTCTAGTCCCTTAAAGATCGGGGCATTTTGGGAGGAAGCGACATGAATTCGACTCACCCAACCTGGGTGGTCATTTGCCCTACTACCACATCTCCTGCTATAACCGTCCCTTAAGGTGCAGGGAAATGGGCTGTAGTTGGCAAGGATAATTGCATCCCCTACCGCGCTTATATCCTAAGCGATCTCAGAACCTCACCTCCTTTCAAAAGAAGCAAACCTCTTCAGACCAGACCGCGCTTATCTCCTAAGCGATCTCAGAACCTCACCTCCTCTCAAAAGAATTTAAACTCTCTTCAGACTCAGATCGCGCTTTGTGTCCCAACACAAACTCACCTCCTAAAAGAAGCAAACCTCTTCCAGATCTTCAGACCGCGCTATCCTAAGCGATCTCCAGCGGCATTACCTCCTCTCAAAAGAGCTAAGCCTTCTTCAGACCAGACTCGCGCTTATCTCTAAGCGTCTCAGAACCCACATCTCTAAGAAGCAAACATCTTGCACCAGACCGCCTCATCTTCAAGCGATCTCAGAACTCGTCACCTCTTCTCAAAAGAAGCAAAACCTTTCAGACCAGACCACGTCATCTTCTAAGCGATTCAGAAGCTCACCTCTGCTCAAAGAAGTGCTAAACCTCTTCAGACAGACCGCGCTTCAATCTTCCTAAACGATCTCAGAACCTCACCTCCTCTCAAAAGAAGCAAACCTCTTCAGACCAGACATCGCTGCTGTTAAGGGGAAATTTTTAGACCACCTGGGACCGCCACGTTTGGCCTGAGAGGGTTAAATACAGATATTTAATGCTGATCAAGAACTGGAGTGGCGTTAGAGTTCGCCCGACAGGAGGCAAGATCTCCCCGACAAGGGCCACGACACGCTGTAAAAGGGAAGGGGCGTAATTATGACCCTCCCAAATTTTTCCCCCCCTCAGGGGCACATCTTCTTCAGGTGTGACGGGCTTCACGTCCCCGAGGTACCCTAGTGTCTGCTCTCCTTTCGAATTTTGCCTCCTTTTTGAGTTTCAACTTTTTTCTTCCTTCCCTCGAGGGTAGGCGAGGGAGCTCTCCATGAGAAGCAGTTGCCGCTCTGTTTGCTTCTAGCTTCTCATGGACAGCAAATTACCCCCACGTGTTGGCCGTGCGTGGCGTCCCATTAGACGGGTGATGCATTCGGGCCCCGGTGTATCAATCGGCTGGTATCCCAGTCACATGGCTGGTCTGCTTAAGGGGATCAAGCGAAGGGGTCACTCCTTGGGCTTGGCGTTAAGGGTGGTCACTGTCCCCGGGGGTGACCCTGAGCGTATAGGTTCCGACTAGCACCAAGGTAAGCGCCGAGGCTGGAAATGTTCTAGAGCCGGTGGCTGCCTTCCCTTGTTGGGCTCCGTGGTGGGCGGTGCCGTCGGACCTGAAACTCTACTAATGTCGTATGGGAAAACGCAAGTCTGGTCCCTTCAGTGGGCAACAAATTGTACCAAACTCTACTTTCACAAATTTTCCAACTTTTTTTTTAATAAAAAGAAACTCGAACTCAAATGAAACCTTTCACACTGTATCACCGTTCTTAGTTGAAAGAGCCATTACCGAAACTGTCGGTGAGGTAAAATCTACTAAAAAGCTTCGATCTGGCGACTTGCTGGTCGAAGTCCAATCTCGGAAACAGTCGCAACAAATAGTGAAACTCAAAAAATTTTCTACTATTTCCATAACTGTCTCTCCACATGCATCTTTGAATTCCTCCAAGGGAGTTATTACCTGCGGAGAATTGCTCAATGTTCCAACAGAAGAAATCCTTAAAGAATTGCAAGGTCAGGGGGTGAGCCATGTATGGCGTATATCAATACGGAGGGATGGCCAGCTCCTAAATACAAAGCATCTAATACTAACTTTTGATTCCGCCAAATTACCTGAACATATTAAGGCAGGATACATGCGACTTTCTGTTAGGGCATATATACCCAACCCACTCCGCTGTTTCAAGTGCCAACGTTTCGGACATTCGAAAACTTCTTGCCGCGGGACACTGACCTGCGCCCGTTGTGCAGAAGTAGGCCACGACAGTTCTCAATGCACCGCTGCTGAGAAATGCGTCAACTGCAAAGACGCACACACCTCCTTTTCTCGAAACTGTTCAACATGGAAATTAGAAAAGGAAATAATCACCACAAAAATTAAAAATCAAATATCCTATCCCGAAGCCCGGAAACTTGTAAAATCTATGACACCTACACCCGGAAATAGTTACGTTTCTGTCGCAAAAAAATCGGCTTCTGCTCCTTCCGCCGACAGAAATAAAGATGCCTCTGTTGTTTCTATTTCTAAACCGTCTGAATCCCTTACAAGAGCATCTCCTCCAATGACCAACTTACCGATTCCTTCCACTCCACCTGTTGCTCCGGTCAGTGAAGAAGCTTTGGCCTCGCCTGACTTAACTGACTTTACACTGGTTATTAACAAAAAAAAGTTAAGAAAGAACTCTCCTACTAAAACAAATAATACCAACGCCAAAGCAGAAAAGATCGCAAAATTTTACACCACCTCTCACCGTGAAGTTACTAACCCTATTCCAACAAAAGATAACAAATCTACAAATCAATCTGCATTGAAACCGTTTGAAACCACCAAACATTCTTCTGTTGACATTGAGCTTTTACCAATGGCTGTTCTCCCTCCGTTAGAACAAACAGTTTTACAATCTCGGGAATCGGATGCTGATGCCGAGATGAGCTCCTCCTCTGCATCAGAAGAGGATGCCTTAGAGTACAACATGTCGGAGGACTTGGAAGACTCACCTGCAGCTATCAGTCCTCCACCCCCTTCCAAACCTGAAAAGGCAAACAAATATAGAAACAGGTAGCATTATTGCTTCTCTGTTTTGTACTTTATTTTCAAAATATTATTTTAAAAAAAAGCAAACAAACGACCTACGCTGAAATGTTTTGTTTAAACTTATTTGTTTAGTTCTTTAATTTGTTAAACATTTTTTCTATATGGATTTCGTCCTTGGACTTTTATTTGGTCTTTGCCCACCATGTGATTTTTTAGACATATTTTACAATCTCACATATTTTAAAACTTGTATTTTTTATCTCTTTTCATCGCTCATCTATCCATTTTTGTCATTTTCATATGCACCTATGAATTTCAAATTTATTTTAGAATTTTATCTACCTCTTTTAATATAACACCATATAATTTATCACCGTGATCCTGCATATCTACCATACGTTTGGCGCAGTTTAGCCAAAAATGGCTCTTGCGCCATTAAACCTCAATCAACCAACCCAAATTTTTTCCCAGATCATTATTTATCTACTAGTTAAATAGCCCGTTGCTTCAACGGGGTACAAAAATTTGCCCCAACAGGGGTGTGCAGCATCTCCGATAGGGGGCCGTTGCTCCCGGTCACCCCATTGTCTCCACACCTGAGCAAGAAACTAACTGACGTAACCAAACCAAGAATCTTTTTTTACATACGAAATGGTAGGCTATTTTAATTACTATCTTCCTTAAAATGATCATCCATCATTTATGGATTGTCGACGTGAGACATCCTATCTTGTAGAAACAAAAATAGTTGGAAGAAAGTTGGTGGCATTATACTATCTTAGAAATTAAACCTGAAAGGAATTTTATTCCTTCATGAGATCATTAGATTCTAGAATTTTTTTTCTGGAGTTGTTTCAGATCAAGTGAGCTTTATAACGAAAATATAAGTTGCTTGACAAGTGTGAGAGCATTTGGTTCTGAACTGAGATAAGATTTAAAAAAGTACAAAACATCTCATAATACATATAAAAATTAATCTTACTGTACAGAATAATTAATTAAATTTTGTACCGGGTTTTAACTAAATATTATTATTTTAAATTACGAAAGCAAATAAATGTTCAAAAGGACTCACGCCCAGTAGTTATTCTTTAATGATGTTGCCAGTGAGGGAAATTAGTATTTTAAAGTCATCCATGTGACCAATGCCTAATTAATATTTAAGTCATCTGACAGAAATGTATGGACAAATTCAGTTTAGGGAAAAAATACATCATAAAAATTTGAATCGAATTGACGTAACTGTTGAAAGAGCTCCACAGATTTTCATAAATTTGATGCAACTATATGTATGATGGATGGCCGTGTGATGAATATCCCAATTCTTGAAAACAATATTGATGCATATAGCATATGAAAATTATTGTCAGCGAGGCTGTTGGGAATTGTTGTTAAGTCGCATTTATTATGATTTGAAATAGAAATAAGGATTTTCCTCTCCTTAAGCAACTCTATGTTCCCGAGAAGGATATTGGTAAATCCTAACCTCTATTGAACTACTCAACCAGGGTTACTAATCATTATATATCAAAATTTGTTTGATTTTTTTGACGTAAGAGCCACTTTCGGCTTTGCGTTCTAAACTCGTGGTACAAAATCTATAATAAATGTAAGAAATCAAAATATAAAATTGGGAATAAAATCCAAGTGTTTAAAAATGTAAGATCCTTTTAAAGAGCGAAATCAAATCATTCAAATTAGGATGCGACATCTGAAAAAATGTTCCGCTATGTGAAGCAAAGCGTGAACACTCTGAAAGGATGTGTAAAACTGACAATGAAAAATTCGAAATTGGACAAAGAGGTAGAGGTTCTACCATCTGCAGAAGAGGATGGGTAAATCGTTTGCGCCAAGTTCTGAGTCCAGTGAAAATAGCGTCAGCTTTTCTGCTTAGTAATGTAGGCCAGAGATTTATTTTAGGCTTGATTTCATGGAGCTTGTTGTGAATCTGAGTGTCCCAATCCCTTTGACATAGGTAAAGACGAATGAGAGACATATATTTATTTTAATACGAAAGTGGTATCGGTGTAAGCAAAAGAGTAGTAGCTAAACCAAAGGCCTGGTCGGACCTATCATTTATCAAAATAAGATAGATTTTTAGCTGCTGTGATGAATAGATATAACAAATTGTGATTTTCTCAATATTTTGCATTTGTGGTTTTCAAACTTTTTCGTTATTCCAACTGGATCACTTCGAAATTTACTTAAGGTAAACAACAAGAAGGAAAGACGAGACTATAACCATAATACGGGTTAATTGTTAGCCAAAAGTATAAAGATGATAAATTGGAAAATATTTTAATTGAGCTCACACGATAACTTCCTTTATTCCGTTATTTAATCACTAAAAGTTTAAATAAAAGTTTGCATATTTATTTGTTAATTATGAGTTTATTCTGCTTGTTAAACATTTAGATCTGCTAGATTCTGTTATTTTTAAATTTAGTCAGTTACATCTTTTATTCATAACTTTTTCTGCGTATATATACAAGAAAATATTTTTAAACATTCCGGATTATGTACTTTTTGAAATTTGGATATAAAAAATATGGTCTGAAGATCAGTTCCAAATTTTGCCTAACACATTCGCATTGTGGGGCGTGCCAGGACGCTCAATTTATCTGGCGCAAAGAAAATGAACGTGCAGAGACGCTCTTCACCTCCAAGAAAGGCAACAAATATCATTCCAGAGCATTCTCCTTTTAGAAAGCGTTAAAATTTAATCCGTGATTTAAAATTACATTTCTGTGTCAAAAACAGCAGTAGAAGGTTCTTAAAATAAACTTATATTGTCGGTAATAACAGACAGTGAGTCTATTGTCTTTACCATTATCTAGTACAATATCCCTAAATTTTATTTTAGATAAATTTTTGCAGTAGGATTGCCAGAATTATAAATTATTATATATTATTCTTGTCTTTGTAAATAATATTAACTGATAGTATATATTAAACCATAAAGAATAACTTTTAAAAACTATTCTTACCTTTCTAGATTCAAAGAATTAATAATCACAATCTTAATGAAAATATGTACATGTTCAAGACAAAGACCAATGGAAGATTATTTAGCAAATCGATACAAATTTGTCCAAGGTTTTCCTCGTTTTCACTTATCACTAAAATACCCAAAATATATTTTTCAGAAAGAAAATTGGTTGTGAAATCTTTTAAAACAATTTGACTGAAAATTATTATAAAACTGAATGCCTGAGGTGAAAAAGCCTGTCAAAAGTCAACATTTGTATCACAATATTATACAACAAGAATATAATTGATGACACTTCAATCGACTTACTTCAAAAGTAAGCAACGTTTCTGCCATTGTCGTGGATGAAGTAAAGTAATAGCATCGCCGCCATTTTTTTTTCTTTCGAAAGGATCAACAATACTTTATTCGTAAAAAGCGTGATGTGAAAAACAAGTAAGCAGAAAAGAATCTTCCACTAACAAAAATTGCAATACTCATTTTTGAGAGGGATGGAAAAATTCTTCATCCTGAAAGAAAACCCATTTTCTGCGGTACTTTCATTTAGATAAATAAATAGACAGAAGAATTGGTAAATTCATACGTGCTCTTTATCAAAAGAGCTGACGAAATCGTCTGCTTGTAGCCTTTTTCTTCTCAGAGATATTAAAGCTAAAAACAAAATGATTGTGCTTTTTTCGCTTCTAAAAAAACAACACGCATGTTCCAAGACGTATTTGCAGCACTCTTCAGACATGTAAATCCAGAATGTAAAAGAAAAAATAGATGCTAGTTTTTCACTCGTCGTCTGACTGAAAAATGTTTTAATCAGTATGAATTTTTTTGAGTATTAAAATTTAAATATAATTATGTGTTTAGGCTTCTATTTTGTAAAAATTGCATTTTGCCTTAAGCCCAGAAAGCAATGGCTGGTTACTCAATCCAGTAGAATCATGTTTCAAAGACTATTATGCTGAGATGTTTTGGACAAAGGTGCGGATTTTCTTTCACAAACACACAGCTTTTATGAATAGATTGTTATAAATATATATATGTAAGGTTTAAAGAATGTCATTTACAACTTTAAGTCTGTGTCAGATACAAATCCTTTTCGTAATAAAAAAATGGATCTGGAAAATAAATGAAAAATGGTCGCAACAGATGGATGTTTTATCACTGAATTAAGTAAATTAAAAGGATGCGGTAGAGATATAAAGTACAATACTTATTTAATGGAATAAATTTTTAATATAGCACATGTTACATTCCAATAGCACGAATTTACAAGTAGATAGTTGCAATATAATAAAAACAACAAAGCATTAGAGTACGTAAATAAAGTGTTGCACGCTTTGTATTTTTTATTCATAAGGCGTGCTGCTGTGATATTTAAATTTGTATTCCATTAAATATGTATTGTACATTTAATATAGTGTAATCTTTTATTTTCCTTACTTAGTGAATCGAAACAGAGCATAGTGTTAATCGAAATAGTGCAGATTGGAAACAATCTTCATTAACAGCTTTCTGTGAAGCAGCTGGAAGCATTCGCTTGTTCTTGACCAAACTTTAAGGTTCGGTGAGGTATACAGAATCAAATTTTGAATCTTTTCCGAATTTACAAGTAGATAATTGCAATATGATAACAACAACAAAGCATTGGAGTACGTAAAGTAAGTGTTGCACGCTTTGTATTTTTTAATTCATAAGGTGTGCTGTTGTGATATATAAATTTGTATACCATTAAATATGTATTGTGCATTTAATGTATTGTATTCTTTAATTTTACTTAATTAGTGAATAGAAATAGTGCATAGTGTTAATTGAAATAGTGCACATTCGAAAAAATCTGCATTATCAGTTTTCTGTGACGCATCTGAAAGCATTCGCTTGTCCCTAATAAAACTTTTAGGTCCGGTGAGGTATACTAAATCAAAAATTTCGATTTTTTTTTCGAATTTCTTCCGAAAACTGTGCAAATTTTCTTCGTACTTTAACCATATAAAGATAGGTTTTAACTCACAATTTACATTGAGGATTCGATGACGAGTGCATGTAGGATACCGACCAGAATTTGATGAAAAGTTATTTCAGCTCACCCCGCTTCACAGAAATCTGATAATGGTTCGCAACTTTCATCAATTCTTTTGTGTGATGTGCATAATATTTACATGCATTTTCGTAAATATAGCACGAAAATTCAGGTAAACAAAGTTTTCTTAAAAAAATTGCAAATTTTTCCAAATTGTTTTTGCTTATAATTTGCAGAGTTCTCAACTAAATTGTATGCAACTTACAGAATACGTGACAATATGATTGAGATGCATTGCATTAAAATTTGAACTAAATACCTTGAATATTAGAGAAGACATAAAAATTTGTAGTAAATAATTTTTACTACACGTGCTCGAAAGGTAGCGTGATTTTTCTTTCACAGCTTCATAGTCGAATATATAGGGCAACTTATACAAAATTTCCAGTTTAATATATTTGAGATTCAGAAAGATATTGGAAGTTTGGTCAACGCTGTTTCATTTCAGATGCTATCTGTTGCTTCCAGATGGCGTTTGCGCACCCATGTTCCTATGTGATTTTGGATATTTATGGTATGTGTGACCGCCCGTTAAAGTTTGTACCAATGTTTTTGGCACACCCTGTATATATAAATAGAGACCAGAGAGAGATTTGTTACAGATTTATCGCTACAATAAAATGAAAATAATAAATATAAAATTTTGATGTACAAGCTATTTAAATGTTATTCAAAAGAACTTCAAAAATCTTGTAAAGCCGACTTTACGGATGGCTGCTTTTAACAAAAATGCAAACAAACAAAACTTCAAACAAAAATGTAAAAATGTAAACAGATTATGAAGTTGTGAAAGACAAATCACGCTACCTTTCGAGCATGTGCAGTAAAAATTATTTACTGCAAATTTTTTATATCTTCTCTAATATTCAAAGTATTTAGTTCAAATTTTAATGCATAAAAAATGTATGCACAGTTTTAGAAAGTACTTGCAGGATTCTTCTTGGACTTCATTAAACGATCGTGGAGCCTCTCCCCAAATTTTAAATGGCAAATGCATAAAGGATGTTTTCTGTAGTAGGAGTCTAACGAACATAAATCTTCGAATATTCATTTTTTCGAAATTCTGTCGAGCGGTGTGTGTTGAAAAATTTAACACTACATTAAAATGCGAGCTTTTAACTCCCAAAAAATTCTTGCGAAAACGACCTTTAAGCATCTATTTTATAATGCAGATTGAACGGTTAACTGCATTAAGTCAGAATGTAAAAATTACAGAAATGCTTGTGCATACACTGAGGAGGAACTCAGAGGTTTTTCCTTGGACTTTCAGAAAGGACCGCTTCACGGATAGGTTGGTCTTAAAAGGCAGACCTAACTCAGCCTCCTAGAAATGAGATTGTAACCATAATGGGTCTGTGATGGCGTCCGTTTCGTTTTCCCCGTTGTTTTTGTAAAGGAAAACAAAGGCTTGTAAAGGAACTTTCTGGACATAAAGAACTCATATAGAGGAACAAAGATCCAATGAAGATTTACCTCTCTTTGAAGATCAGAAGAGACACGCAAATTACTTACGTCTTAAATTGCCATCTTTTTATTTCTTTCTATAAAGCCGATTAGGCTGTTGGCTACATTAACATCGAATGCAAAATTTGCGCGTACACGAACTGATGAGCTGCTGATAGCTTTACGATTATAGTTTCTTTAAAGTTCACAGAGCTCCTAGGAAGGATACACCGAATACACAGGGAAGGAGCTCTCAATATCTTGAGCCTAGTGGTGATATCCAGTATCACGTCAGCCTCAGAAAAACACATCCATCTCGGAAACCCGAAACACGATTAACGTGGCCAAATCCGTTGAGCAGCTCCATTCGGATAAGTGCGCTGCTGCGTGTTTTGAGTTGAAACGGTCGTGAAATATGCCGGCCTAAGTCCACCTATTCGAAATGAAATCGCAACCATAATAATCTTCCATTGTGTACTATTTTCAGTTGCCTTTTGAGTCTCTGTGTTGATGAAGATAAACCTGAAAGATTGTCTATGACCAAGATGATTTTTGAAATGTCTCCCTTGACTGTTACAAATAAGCTTATTCAAAAAATTTTCATTGATAAATTTGGCTTCAATATCTGTATAAAATTAGTGACAATCAGTGGCGAATCCAGGGGGGGTTATCGGGCTACAGCCCCCCCCCAGAGCCAAGTCAGAATTCTTGATATTATTTAAAATCATTAAAACTGTTTTTTCTTAATTTCCCTCTTTAAAAAATAATAAAAACGTTTTAACATCGCTTGGACAGGCTCCAAAATTTTCCTATTTTTGTAGTTATTCCACTTCTTATTATAGCTTTGACGCGGTTGCAGACATTTTTATGCTAGTTATTTCATTGTAATTTTTATTAAATTATAGAAAGTATTGTATTTTTGTTTATGATTCTTATTGTCAGGTGAGTAAAGTCTGTAAAGTTAAAGTGTTTTGATTTACATAAGCCGTGAGGTTTGACATTGGTTACGACGATCAAAATTTTTATGACCTCAGCCCCACCCCGAGACCCGAATCCTAGTTTAATGTTTATGAGTTATGTATAGTGTTTAAGAGATGTAATGCAAAATGTATACTCTCTTCACATAAGCTTTACATTTCGAAATATTAAGTTTCACTGTTGAATGGTGATTTGAGCTTCAATTAGAAAGTTTATATATTTAGAAATATAGGGAAAGAATTAGAATTGTTTCAAACGAAGTGCGTGAAAAATCTATATATAGCAGTGAACAAAATGTTTATAATTTTTTCTTTTCTTTTAAAGTCAACACGCATCATTTAAGATATTTTACAAAAATGGATGACTTGACCTCTGATGATGTATGTAAATCTAGAATGGAAAAGATAAATAAATTATAGATAATTCTTTTACGATCAGTGTCTGAATGGAACAAGTGTTCGAATATACGAATACATTATTTTTTTTAGTATTACATTTTTAATATGATTCATAATGTATTAAACCGACATATTTTTGAAAAGTGCATCATGTGTTACAAACAGAATTCAATGACTAATGCAATCAAGCCAGATGAAGAGAAAACAGCCGAATTACATCCAAGTCATTCTCATGCTGCCTTGTTTTGGTCTAAATGTTTGAGTTTCCTTCATACACCCACAAACACACAGTTTTGTTTTATAAATTAACGAAATTATCTTGTGGTGTACGTGAATGCAATCCAATAAGCAAGAATAAAAAAATAGAGCTCTTTATTTTACAAATATCCCAAGCAAAGAAACGTAGAACAAGTATTAACACAGCACTAGTAAAAGTTCACAACAGAGACTATCAATAAATCTCAACACAGCGTTCAAAGGTTTCTTGTTATCTCACCAGTTTGCTTGCAGATGAAATTCCAACTGACTCTTCTTGTCTTGAGAGATGGCCTTTATACTTTTCAACAGGAAGTGACTTCATTACGTAGGAAGTGACGTAATCTCTAGAAAGTTCATGAAACCAGTAGAAATAGGTTGAAAGTTCGAGATCCTTCTAGAAAATTCCTTTTGTCGCCAAAGTCCTGAACTTTGCCGCAAGTTGCCCAAATGGTCGCCAAATTTATCGCCAAGTTTTTCGCCAAGATTAGCATGCAGGGAAACGACTTTATAGCTTTGTAACAATATATTCCTTGTTATATATCTATATTTGCAGGGTGACCCGAAAAATCTTTCATAGTTATAAGGGTAGGTCAGAAGCATGTAATTTTTCCAATAGGTACGAAATGTAAATAGGGAGAGGAAGATCGCTACAGACGGATCTTTGCCAGAGAATTAAATAAAAGAAAAAGATACGCCAGATAGTATTTATAACAGAAGTTTAATGGAGAGAACATTTTCAATAACACCTGTTGTATTACAGCTGCCTCAATAACAGCATTACGAGAAACTTGTGGGAAGTTATACGTAATGTCAGCAGCAACAAACGTTTGGAGTACTTAAAATAAATTTGCAAAGGACTTGCCATTTCAAGCTGTGGACGCTTCGTATGTTATTATTCATGTAACTGTGCTGTTATGGTATTTAAATTTGTATTGAATTAAATATGTGCTGTAATAAACATTCCTTACGCATTTGTCTTCATATTCTATCATAAAAATTTCTGGCGTACCCTTGTAATTTGTTAATAATCGTTCTGCTTACTCTGAATATAAATATATCAATATCTTATATATATCAATGTCACGAAAATCAATCAATGTTGAAATTAAACGGAAAGACTGTAGTTTATCGGTAAAAGCGTATAGATGCTCATCAGGGGTAAATAAGTGAAATCTATACGAACCGCTAAAAAATTAGATAAATCATAATGCTTCCTACAAACAGTGCTAGCATAAAGCTAAAGACACTGCCATTCATCCCGAGCATTATGATACTCCAAAAATTCGAATAAAATACCAATTATTAGAAATAATTTTACGTACCTAGGACTGAGGGCTGCAGCCAAAGGAAGACAGGGCAAAGAAATGAACTGAATGCCTCTCCATTTAAATTTAATTTTTGAGATATATATATTTCTTTGTCCATCGTAATCTTAATCGTACTCTTCCCCAAATCATAGCTTGGGCGCGAATTCTCGAAATATGATACTTTGAAAACATCCGGTCTCTTATACTACGCGAGACATTCAGTTCTGTGTCTTCTTCCATGCTGCTTGCATCGCCCCATTTCACGGAATGTACATTTCTAATTCTTGGTCAATTTTATTTAGTTTTTTGTACATCCAAACACTCGGGGTGAAGGCAGTTTTCCACTAGTTTATAGCTAACACTCTTAGAAGAAAGTGTTCTAATTATTTTATGGATAATAAGGATAGTTAGTACGGATTTTACTTTCCCTAAACACGCATCCGTTTTTTCCACTGAAATACTTTCCATCATTTTGTCTTTTGTATATATATATATATATATATATCAATGTCATGAAAATCAAAGAATGTTGAAATAAAATGGAGAGACTGTAGTAAATCGGTAAAAGCGTATAGTAATCATCAGGGCAGGTAAAATCTATACGAACCGCTAAAAAATTAGTGAAGTCATAATGTTTTCTGCGAACAGTGTTGGCATAAAGCTAAAAACACTGTCCTTTACCCCGAACATTATGATAAACCAAGAATTTGAATGAAATACCAAAAAAGGAAATAGCTTTTTAGCTTTATGCCAACACTGTTCGCAGAAAACATTATGACTTCACTAATTTTTTAGCGGTTAGTATAGATTCCACTTACCCTGATGAGCATCTATACGCTTTTACCGATTTACTACAGTCTCTCCAATTTATTTCAACATTCTTTGATTTTCATGACATTGATATATTTTCCACAAATCTTCTTCAATTGCAGCATTATTGCGCATTCTTTGCGTTTGTGTTATACAGTGTGACCAGTAATTAACGCGCTGATGTTAAAAATTAATTTCTCGAAAACTACTGATTCAAAAAATTTTATTTAAATTCTAAAACAAAGCACAATACATGGGAATTAGTTGATTACATGTTCGATGTGTCTTCCATCTGTAACTATAATATGGCGCAAACGAAGAGCGAAATTCTGCATCACTCGCTGAAGAGCCGAAGTTTCAATGCTTTCAATAACTGTCTGAATATCGCAGTTTTCAGGTCTTCGATGCTCTGGGGGTTTCCAGCATAAACTTTGTCTTTGATATAACCCCACAAAAATGAATCGCTGGGGTTCAGGTCAGGAGAATAGGGTGGCCAATCAATGCAAATATTTTTCGATTTTGGGTACCCTAAAGCCAAAATCCGCTCATTAAAGTGCTCTTCAAGCAGATCAAACACTTCATTGGTACGTTGAGGCGTGTTCTCTCAATCTTTTCAGGCGTTTTGGCGCTCAGCGGTCGTCCCACATTGCCAAACATGTCGTCGCAAACACTACCTGTTCTCTCTAACTTTTGAATCAAACGATTGATTGTCGACACACTCAGACCTGTTGTCTTAAGCTTAAACTCTGTCCCAAACCTTCTTTGAGTCACAATTGGGCTGTTGTTGTTCGAATAATACGTTCGAACAATGAAAATGCGCTCAGAAACGCTATATCTCGACATTTTTACTGAAAAATAAACAACAAAAGCCAACTCAATGAGACTGCGCAAAAAAAATCCGCCAACGCACTGAATCTAACCGCCAAGTTTGAACTTGATACGCCAAACCGTTTTCGAGAAATTGACATTTCTTTTCAACGCGTTATCACATTGGTCAGAATTGTATATTTCTATTTTATTTTATCTTTCCCTTTATATATATTTTCCTTTGTTTATTTTTTCTCTTTAAGAACCCTTGATTTTTTCTTACCGCATGATTTTTTTTTCTTGACATTTTGTTTTAGATTGTTTAGTGTTGTATATGTTGTTTTTACAACTTTTTAGGTAGTTTGGTTTGATTTATTATATATATATATATATATATATATATATATATATATATATATATATATATATATATATATATATATATATATATATAGTTATATATTTTTTAAAACATTAAAACTCAAATCACATTTTCATCATATACACCTATTAAACCCTCATTTAAAATTAAATATAATAAACATTATAACCTAATATTATTCAACAATGCAATACAGGAAGATAATAAGATTAAAAACTATTACTATGAAAAAGCCAATCCAGATATGGAATTCCAAGAATCAAACGCCAATCGACCTTAGGAATCGATTATGTCACATTATTTCGAAATTTATAGTCACCAATCTTCTGTGAGGGCCAATTGTTGGAAAAAGACAACAAACATAGGAGTAAATCTCGAAATTATTAAGAAAAGAACGAGAAAATTAATTAAATGCTCACTGATTCAAAGTCATAGCAAAAATTGCCAAAAGCTAAATACGAATTGCATTTCCGCATTTATTGTGAAAATATTTTAACTAAAATATGTTCTACATACTATTTTAAATCATCATTAATAAATTAAACTATAAATATATATTTTTTTAAGTACGTTATATTAACCTATCTTATTTTGATATTAACATTTAGATAATGATGTAATTCTTCATATTATCACTTTCAAACTATTTCTAATAATAGTGGCGCCATCTACCAATGTTAAGATGTAGTAAAATCTAACTGAAATCAAAGGATATGAATATTACAAATTAATCAATTCTAATGTACTATTAATTTAAAGCGTTAACAATTCTTTGTTAAGAGAGAGAGAACGGGAGATTCCTTTCAGAATTACCACTTCATCCAAGGCAAAAGAGTTTATAAATATGATATACGATGATGTTATAGTTATAAGTAATTTTAACATTATCTATTTTTAAAAGCCGACATTGTTTTTGGCGGCCTTAACCAAGAATTTAAGTATCGCATATGCATCTACTGAGAAGCTATTCATAGGTTTTTTGGAGAACTTTAATAAACGAACGCCAACCCGCATCCTCTAAAGGACCCATTCTGTTTTGGAGTCTTGCAAGGGTAAAGGCAGGTCAATAAGACCGGAGACATGATAGGCGTGGAGTAAGCGGCTCTTCGATTATTGACAGTTCCAAATTTTCTCTATCTGCTAATTTTGGAACGATTCGGTGCGGCGTTTCTTGGGAGATTTTATCCTGCGTTAAAATCTGAAAATTTAATACATAAATTTAAGAAAAAAATTCTAAGAACCCAACCTTTAAGCAAATAGGTAGCTTAAAAATTTGGCTGAATTTTTTGCCTATATTAACTACGATGTAAAAATTGAGCGAATGTCTATGCATGCACTCAGAAGGTGCTAAGTCTTCTTGGACTTCGCTAACCGATTGCAAACCCCCACCCAAGGTGTAAATGGAGTTTGCAGAGAAGAAGTTGTCTTGGTGGGAGCGTAGCGAGCTTGATGCTAGGCTCCCACCGCAGCGCTGATGGAAACGACTGTACTGGTCACTCCGATCCCCTACCGCTACTGCGCCCACCCCTTTTCTCTTTTGTGAAAGCCTCACTC
>BGPR01004191.1:100665-117368 GCA_013235015.1 Araneus ventricosus | reverse complement strand
TACTAGGCCTATCTGAGGGAGTGTGAATTTTTTTCATTGTAATTGGTTTCTGTCTTTCTTCTTTGTTAATGGTAGTTTGCGTTGAAATGGAAAATGTATCTCAAGAAATAAATGATATTAATACAAATGCTTGTTTTTCTGTTATTTTGAGTAGATTTTGAGGTAGACTGTCTATTCTATTCAAACGTCTGGCAGGTGGAAAGTGCAGGTACCACCAGATTTCCATTCTAGAATAGAAAAACAAGTTTTGATTGTTAAGAGAGAAATTTCCTCTTACTAGCTGAAAAAAAAAACAAATCTAATTTAGTAGTTAATTAAATAACTATTTTTGTTTATCAGAACACATAAGTGTCTTTGTAATGTAATCTTATCCAAAGAAGCAATACGTAACTGGAACGAAGATTAAGCCTAATGTTTCTAGACTACATCACGCCACTTTTAAAATCCGGGCTAGACACAATAAAATTTCAATTAGTTAATGAGACCATTTTCATCCTCATATAGAATCAAAACCCATACTGACTACCCTATTAAATAATATATGCTGTTGAAAATACCTAACAAAGTTTTAGTTTAGAAACGAGACTTGTCTTTGTTCGTTATGCCAGACAGGACCTCTCCTATCTCTGGAGATTTGTCAGAAAGGAAAGGTTTCCTCATGCTAATTCAGAACTCCCTGATGCAAATGGAAATCCCTTGTCACGAAATGTGCGCTTGTCTTTTCCACCTCCTGTGCTATAAAATGCCAAGAATCGTGATGACCCGTCAGAAACTCTTCGCCCTTTTTAAAATGATATTAGAAGCTATATCGTGTGAGACGTAGATAAGGGGAAGTGTGTGCCAGACTTTGATGGAAGGATTTTTCATAATTTGGAGTATACTTTATTAAATTTTAATTAAGTTTTAAATTGGGCATATTTCCTTTGAAGTGAAATGTCTAAACTTGGAATAATGTCAGGAGTTTCTTCTCTGTTTTGAAGATTTTTAGAAAGATAATCTTAATCACTTTCTTTAAATTCTCTTGAAAGCACTTTCCGTTTTGAATTCATTCATATATCGAGAAGATTATTATACATTAATATATGCATGAAAGACACTTTTTTCTTTAAACGTAATCATTTGATATAATTTAAACATGTACTTATTCATATTTTTTAATGCTAATGTTAATTTAACATAATGCTTTCGATTCATAGCAGTCAATCCAAAAATTGTCTTGATACCTTTTCTTAGTATGCATTAAGATTCTACTCAGAATATGTTATAAAAATAATACATTCGAGATTGCTGACAGCAAGTACTTTTTATTGAAATTATAGAAATGTGAAAATGGACTATAGATTCTGAAAGATTTGTTTACATAATTTTTTCCTAATATTAGGCATCAAAATATGCATTTTTCTTTCGGTATAGTACCATAAAGAATTTTTCATTAAATAGAAGCACTGCGAATTCATTAGAGGGAACTAGACGCTTCAGGTGCAAATGTATTAAATTTATTTTAGGTAAAAATAAACAAATATATTTTTGTTGCTATTCCTGCATTTAAACCAACATATACAACTTCTACTTGTATTTGTACTCGTTAAAATATGTATAAAAAGTATCATACATAAGTTTGTAGAGTATTTGTGATATTTGTTTGAAATAACAAAGAATTAAATGCCAAAAAATTCTTTAATTTTGATAATTTGAACTGAATAACCCTTCAGTTTATAATGCTGTTTTAATTCATTATTAATGTATAATAGTGGAAAATAGAGCCATTTTCTAATTTTTTGTGTGAATAAAGTAGCATTTCAGGGAATCATATAATTTGGTGAATTTTTTTATTATCATCTTATGATTTAAATACAGCTATTGTATCATTACAGTTCATTTATCTTTCTACTGTTCAATAATATCAACTTAAAAAAACCAGTTTTCATACTATAGCAATAATGCATATTTAACACATTATACAGATAATGAAAATAAATTCCTTTTCACAAAAACTGAGGTTGTATTTTCCGGTCTATGCCATTTAAAGGGGAAGTGAATGAAAGATATTTCATGTAGCTTCAGCAAATAATTGTTTGCTGTGGTCTGATTAGCCGGATGTTTCCTTGCTTTATCCTAGTGCTAGAGTAAGGACTTCTAGATTAGAAAATACGGATTTGAGATACAATCCCGCAAAAGGATCGCCGTGCATAAAGATCAATATATATTTATTATCTGTTAAGAATAGCTCATGTTTCGCCCACTCGCCAAACCACCGTTTATATAATGAGGTCCATCCCGTATATTTCTTTTATAGATCTCAATTGGCACATTTTTCTTACAAAACAATACAAACCAAGAAAACAAGCTCCTTTTCGAATAAATACAATAAACAGACATAAATATTGATATTAAGATGCGAAATAATTCATAGCATGAAAAGAGTGAGTGTCATAATTTCTTTTTTAAATTCCGATGAAAATTTAACTACGTATTTATCACAAAACTATCGACCACCTTGTTGCAACTAAGCCTTTATATACCTTACAGAAAGCAACAACATCGGATATTTAAATTCAAAGAGCTCAACGCAGAGACATTTAATAATTGATGTTCTGTGATCTTACTCACCATGCTGTTTCAGATTCACTGTTTTATTCTTGGTGTACAGATTTCAACGAATTCAAATCCTGGGAATCCTTTTAAATTTTACTTTTAATTCAAACAAAAGGAGTTGAAGAACATTACTCTCCCGCGCCTTTTCAGGCACGTTAGACGGCGGAATTGAAAAAAGAAGCTGAATGAAATGTACGTGGCGCTTCGAAAAATAAGAAATGATTCCACAATCGGGAAAGAAGAGTGCCTTCAAATGAAAGCAGGGAAGGCCGAGAAAGTGGAGCACAGAGAGAGAAACAATTCGAGACACGTTTTTCCTTAAACGTTTTCGATTTTCCTCTATTTGAATCATTAATTTCCTCTTCTGGTATGCAGAGGAGACGGAGCTGGAAGAGAAGACAAGAAAGAACGGCACTTGGATATGATAAGCGAATGAAATACGAGGAAATATTTGGAAAGTATTAAAGAAGAAGAATATACAGAAATGACAGAAGAACCGGTGCAGTCCATTAGTCGCATGATCTTTCTGTGTTTTTCAATTCGGAAGTAGTCAATCTCCATCGTTGTAAAAGTTTTTATACTTACATTTTTAAATATAAGATTTGGTCTAGGTGCTCTTTTTTAGGTTGTGTTGTTGGGAAAGTAGAATAGATTTGAACTTGGTTTTCGTGCATCAGAAGTATTGAATATCCTCTTATCATTCAAGACTATTAAAGTATTAGTGTTTTGTTACCAGAACATCTTTCTATTTTCAGAGTATGGCATTGATATGAACAGGGCTGGAATAAGCGCTGTGGGGGGCCTTAGGCAATGTAAGTTTCGAGGCCCCTTTTCCTCTTCCAAACTTCCCATACCATAATTTTTTCTATCGATTTTAATCTAATTTTTATATAAGCAGTTTTGAAGTAACAAAAATTACGAAAAACTGAAATGGCAAAACATTTAGTTAGCGTTAAACTTCAAGAGAGTTGGTTTCAATATATATCCTATAAATCGCCTATTATAATTTAAAAGTAATTTTCAACAAAACTGTAAAAATAACAATTACGTCTCTTTTTAACACATTCTAAATACTCAGAAAAAGTTCTACAGGCCTGTTTCTTGTGAGTCATTCCGCCGATTGAAAAAATATTGGAGTATACTCATCTACAAACGAATTTCAAAACTTGAAAAAAATCCTAAGCATAATGCTCTGAAATTTAAAAGATACTTGATTATGTTCGAGAACATGGTCCTTGTAAATCAAATGAAAGAGCAAAATTAAATTACCCTGAAAATACGACAAAAATATCTCGGGTCTCCCAAGATGGGGCCCATAGGCAGTTGCCTACTACGCCTATTTGTTAATTCGGCCTTGGATATGAATTACTAATATAATAGCCCAGATCTGTCTCTCACTGATCCGGTAACGCTCTGACGTCACCAACAATCAAATTCTCGCCATAGTACTGCGAGACGTTAAATAGCATTATTTCATTGTTAGAGCACCTAAACTTCAGTAATTTTAAATTTAAAAAAGTAATTGTAGTTCTAATTTCAAATTTAAAGGTTCTAAAATAGTGAAATAAAATTTGCTATCGCCACATAATAAACCATAAATTAACCATTTTTTTCATATGTGGCTATTGCAAATCCATTCATTTTATTGGCTAAGGTATTGAAATCAACAATGATTAAGCTTATGATTTGATGATTTGAGTTTATGAATTCTAATTAAAATGTAATAATTCTGTTGTAAAATGTTTATGTATTTAAATCATTCTCCCAAAATAAGCCTGCTGGTTTTTCATTAGCAAAATCCACCAAGAAAACATTTCAGTTTACTCTAATATGAGAATAATTATTTTTGCTGACAAGAGAAGGAAGCAATGCAATAAAGATAAAAATTAAAATATATTCCGCCAATCAGTTTTATAAATAAAACTTGCACATCAAATATTTATTTAAAAGTAGTCTATTCAAAAATAAATACATTTTTTTAAAATGCAAACTGCGTCTTCTCCATTTACTTTCAATCAATATTTCCTAACTAAATTTAGTAATTCTTATTCTTTCTTAATAGCTATACGATCATTTCTCTAGCTAACATTCTTCCTCCACCCCCTTTTGAAAGAGAGTCGTAAATCTTAACATTTTCAATTAAACTTCTTTCACGGCGAAAGAAAAGAGATGCAATTGGTGAAAGAGTGGGCCTGGCGAGAAAAGAGGAAAAAATTTGAAATAACCGTCAGGTTTATTCTTTCTCAATTGATTCACTGAAATTCTGTTGGATTAAGAAGTGGACGAGGCGATAAAGAAAAGAAAAGGAGGGAACGAAAGAAAGAAAAGAAAAGGAGAGAACGAAAGAAAGAAAAAGAGAAGAAACCCTGGGTCGGCAAAAGAAAAGAGTCTGCTTAATATGGAGCCCACAGAAAAGAGCTCTGGTCAAAATAAGGATTCTACAACCAAGTTGTTTCTCCGGGGATTATAAATCAACAGAGCCACACCTGATTTTATGTTTCTGATTTTTAATTATCCAGACGTCCCTCCCAAAGGTTTTTACTTCCATATTTACAGGCTGTCCACACTTCTCGTGATCAATATCTAATTTCTAAACCGTTAGAGATAGACTTATAGTTCCAATTGGAAAAATGCTTTAAATGAAGGGAAAAATTACAATATATGTTTTTTGAGTCACTAAATATATTTTTGAAAAAAAATACGAATTCTAACTTTTCATACGGTCTCTCGGTCCTATCAGTCATATTTAGTAAAATATTCTTGACATTCTGAGATTTTAAACAAAAAAAGTCCCACTCTTCTGCTGCTAAAACTGAGAGAATTCTGGAGCTTCGAATTCCATGATTTTTAACCAATCAGCGGCCTCGTCGAGCAAGTTCTGTGCATTGGTTGGTGGATCGTCCTCAAGACGGCTATTGAAATGGTGTAAAGTGGTCTGAGTCGGCGATATTCAAAGCTCCATTACTCGGTCAGTTTTAGTCGTAGAAGAATGGGATTTTTTTGTTTAATAAAATATTAGAGTGTCAAAAATATTTTACTAAATATGACTGATAGGACCGGGGGACTGTATAAAAAGTTAGCATTCGTAACTTTATCAGGAATATATTTATTCACTCAAAAAACATCTTAATATAAATAAATGTCATTGTGGGTATGTGTGTATGTGGGTATGTGTGTATGTGGGTATGTATGTGGCTATGTTCCACATCTCCTCCTAAACCAACGGACGGTTTTCAACCAAATTTTGTACACTTATTATTTAAGACAAGGGGAAGACACTTATGAACTTTTCTAAGTCCAAAAGTTAATTAAAGAGGCAGTTAATTAGAAATTAACCGAAACCGTTTTTCCACCATAACTTTGGAGCAAATTGTCCGACAAAAAATATTTTTATACCATCTTAAAGTTCAAATTTTTACCTTCCTGATGCAACCAATTTTATTTCTGTGACATTTTCTCTTCGATTGTTATTAATTTTTAAAAGTTACATAATTTTTAAAAACGTGCAGACGATTTTCAAATAACGAAGATTTATAGCTACTCCGTTGCTAGGCAACGGTTAGACTTTGAACTAATTCACCTTTTTTTCTGTGTGTTTAAGTGTGTCTGTCTGTTTGTTACGCATTTACGGCAAAACTACCAAACCGATTTGGGTGAAAATTGGTAGAGTTGTAGCTTGAAACCCAGGAACGGACATAGGGTAGGTGACATCATGTTATTATTCATTATTTTATTATTCATTAATTCATTATTTTTGATTGCAGATAACAATTAAATAATTAATAAGCGATTTGCGATGAAGATTACTACTTTATTTTTCAATCAACTGTCACGTGATCCTTAAGGAATGCGTAAACAAAATGAAATGCCACGTGATCCTTCAGAAAAGTGCACGCATTTGAAATAACTTATTTTTAAATTCAAGCATCACGTGACCTTTCTGAGAAAAGAAATTAATTAATTTGTGGAATAATAACTGAAAAATAGACGCCAGGACAGAAAACCAATGATAGATATGATATAGTTTCAAGAGTTTTTGGATTAAAATTTAAAAATTAAGGTTAATTATAACTAAAGGAAAATATCGTTCAATGTTTACTTAAAATAAGGGCCTAATTTAGTAGATAGCTTGCCAAAATAATTCTTTATCCTTCTTTTTATCGACATCCAAGATTTGTTTGGTTGTTAAATTTGCAACCAAATGATTTGGATAATCACGGGCGGTTAAATTCTAAACCAAACGATTTAGCTCATTGCAATTGTTCCATTTCGAATTTTAATGCTTTAAGAGCTTTTTTCAACCGATTTAAAAAGAAAGGATTGCATAAACCCAATGAACACGGAATTCAACGTTTTGTTTACTAAAGAAAGAACTGATTCGAACTTGCCGCTTGATACAGTTGCCAAATAGATTTGGCGATTGCTAGAGATTCAAACAGTGTATTAAATTGGGACTTTTTTAAAATTGTTCACAGTACAGAGGAACTGATATACAAGGTTTATCCTTCCCTATAAGCTAATAAGAGGAATAGAGATTGTTTGTTGATTGGGTAATTTTGGCACTGACTAATGAAAGTTTAGGTCAGATAAATAAAAAAAATGCTTCACAAATGGAGGGATGTATTACAGAATATCTATCTGTAGATACGGTAGTGGGCAATTACAAGTAAAATCATATCCTGTAGAGTTCTTCAACCCCATAGAATTTTCAGGGATACCTTCCGACAAGCTGAGATTAAAATTCGGTGTGCCAGAACTATTCATACGTAACCTCGATGTACCGAGACTGCGCAATGCCACACGGTTTCAAATTACACACTTAGGACCAAAAGTCGTACTAGCTACTGATATAACTGCCATAGCGAGAGGTGAGAGTGCTAAATCCTACGCATTCCGATAATACCGAAGGATTTACCATCCCAGTTCAGAAGGTAACAATTCCCTTTAAAATTAGCATTTGCCAGGCTCAGGGTCAGACACTCAAAGGGGCAGGCGTACAATTGGAAAAATCATATTTTTCCGTTGGTAACTATGTGTGGCATGTTCGCGTGTGTCCATCCCACTAAACCTCTACATCGGTGCAAAAAACGCGAAACAAAAACGTCGTATACAAAAGTGTGTTATCATATATAAACAATTTACCTAACTGTAACAGCAGACACATGTACAGTACACTCCTGTTAGTCGTCCAATTATGTATTATCAACCATCAGAACTTTTAATTTCCCCTTTCTACATATAACGAAACATTTACATTCTTGAATTTTAAAAAAGTAACAATTCAAATTCTTCGCGCACGAAGTCGCGGGTAACAGCTAGTATATTATAATTCTTCCCTTCATTTAAAGCATTTTGTAAATGGGAACTATATGTCTAACCCTAAAGGTTTAGAAATTAGCTATTGATCACGGTCAGTGTGACACCCTTTATATATATTTTTCTCATTTGAAGTGAATTGCACTTATTGTTAAAAATGATTAGTATTTAATGAAACTATAAATAATTTGGGACATTATTAGGAGGAGTCTCTGATGCTTGTGTACCATATTGTGGAAAGTTTTTCAGTATGGATTCTGAGGAACAAATGGAGGGAAACTTAATAAATATTTACATTTTTGAAATCTGAGAAAGAACAAGCAAATGTTGCTCAGAACTTTAATTTTTTAAATAACTTTAACAAAAAAAAATAACTTTTTTATTTTTTAAAGAAATTCCTCGAATTTGGGTTTTTATTATATTACAACTATTTACTACATTTAAGTTAAATAAGCAATCAACTGGATGATTTGATTCATGCAAATAAACAGAAATCTGATTCGAAAATAAGATATGTGTAGTTTATTAACTTATTAATATTGCATTATAAGGGATATGAAAGTTTAAATTTCGTTTCCAACATTAATATGTATGTTTCTATTTTAATAATAAAAATTTATTTTTACATATTTTGCTAAGTTCTGATGGAATTTAAAAAAAAACTATCGCCAATAATCACAAACGCTCATGGTTACTTTTCTTCCTCTCTATTTTTAACATTAATGCTCAGAAGTTTTGATAACTTTTAAGTATGTTTCAACTTTATTACTTTCAGAATTGATTTGGTGAGGTTAATGATAAAAAGATAATGAAAGTTATTTTTGGCAAATGAAGAATTTAGTTTTATGCAAATTAAACTAGAAATCCAGAATTTTTTCTATTGAGATATATAATAGTATTTTTCTGAATTTGGCAGATCATTTGGCTTATGTGTTCCAAAACAATTACTACTTTTTAATGTAATATGTCTTCGCATATATGCACATGGTTGATGTAACTTTTTCAAGTAAATATAAGTGTAAGTAGGGCAATAACTAATAAGCACGGAACTATGTTTTTGTTCTGTATACAAAAGTATTAGAG
The DNA here is from genome assembly GCA_013235015.1 of Araneus ventricosus. NCBI lineage: Eukaryota > Metazoa > Arthropoda > Arachnida > Araneae > Araneidae > Araneus > Araneus ventricosus. The sequence goes on along the minus strand of BGPR01004191.1, from coordinate 108,374 downwards.
ACAAATATTTTCCAAAGAACTTCAGTACTTTGAGTATTTTGGACTTGGTTTAATATATTCTGGCTAGAATGGTATAAGAAACACATTTCAGGATATCTTGGAGAATCTTCTTCATTCAGATGATTAATGATACTAATGATAGTTATTCTAGTTACATTGTTATAAATGTATAGATATATATTTTCATTTTTCTTATTTTTATTTTTAATTTATTTTTATCATTATTCTTCTATTTCTTATCTTTAACATCTTATATGTATTTACTTTATTGCTATTATGGATTTTTATACATCTTATACGTACTTAAATTATTTTATATTATTATTTATGGTCATCAGTAATTTCGCATACTTAGGATGGATGGCATTCCCATTTATATGCAAATTAGTTCTTCGAACATAGTTATACTATATGTTCATGAGACAGACTGAAATTTATAAAGATAATTTTAAAAAAAAATTGAACTTCCGAAAAATGTAAAATTAAAAAATAATCTTCTGTTATTATTATAAAGCAATTAACTGCATGTTTATTCATTCTGTAAGAAAATTCATAGCTTTCTTACTTTTCCAAAAAAAGTTGAGTCTTCAAAGAAATTCCTTTTCTTAAAGTCCAACATGATAATTTTCCGTTTATTAGACTTCAATAGTGTGATAACTTTATACCAAATGAAATATTAAAAGATTTTAATTTTTATTTTATATAATCGAGCGATTATTCATGGAGCATCAGAAAATAAAGTGTAGAAGTTTTAAAAGCATCTAATTGAGATTACGAATGTAAAATTCTGGGTAGTTATTTACATTACATTAGTCAATGGTGCTGAAATGTTAGTTTAAGTGGTGGCTTCCTTTCGAGACAACCTCTTTCAGATACATTTATATTAGACAGACATTATGTATTTGTAAAAATACATAATGACTGTAATTTTTTGTAATGTCTAATATAGGAAAAGATGTTTTAAGATGATTTTTTCTTATGGATATATATGCAGTTTTCATGAAAAAAGAATAAATCTTTTGTGCCTCTAAAAAGTTTAAGATATGGTATTTTTGAACTGTGTTGGGTGATTGTAGGGTCTTAGCCCAGTAAAACTGGGGTATGATTAGATATCACAAGACACAGCAATAAAGAATATTAATTTTAATTAAGACTTCTTGGTTAATGAACTTTTTACAAAAGATGTACAAAATTAATATCATTCATAAAATCTGCAGAATTCAGGATGAGACAGCGAGAGTCAAGGCCAAAAGTTCAAAACTGGAATCAATCGCAGTTTAACTGTGAGTCTACTCGTAAGAAAACTGATAAAGTTCAACTCAAGGTGAGTTCAAAGTCCGATGGCCGGAAATAGGAATTTGAGGGATTCTGCCGCTCAAACGTTGGTACAACTTCCAAAAGTTATGTGGCTTATCAAGATTGATAATTTGCAGTGAGGTTATTGAGCGCTCACTTTCGAAAATAATTCTGAAGAATTCGAATATGCTTTCCAGCTCTCTAAGAGCTTATTCAGCCAAGGGTTAGCTATCGGTTTCCACTGAACTAGGCGCCCGAACACGTACAGAATCTCGAGCTGAGATCTGACTTCAAAATCACCGCTCACGAGTATCGAGATTCGAATCGGAATCAGACTCCGAATTCAATCTCGTCTCTATCTCTTCTTTCGATTCTCGGGTCTTCGAGTCCTCCTCTCGTCTTCCAAATTCCATCTTAAAAACCCCTTTGACCATGCCCTCTGAGGCGTGGCCGAAAGGTTAAGTCTCCATGATTTGTCCGGGTGACGAACAATTTAACCACCCACAAACATGCGCTCCCCTTCCAGTTTCATCATTGGAAAGAGCCACAACGTAATGAGTTCTCTTTGACGGCCAACCTGGGTGATCCTTCAACGGTCACTCGGCATGGTCCTTTCAAACCCCTCCGGGTTATGTCATGCAGGGTCGTTTTTACGACATTGCGGCTTCCTTTCACTTCTCGTTTTTGGCGAGTTCGTGGGGGGGGTCTGGTCCTGAGAATTGTGGGCTCCACGGACCCCACATGATATATTTTTTCTTCCTGAAAAATAAAAATTACCTTTAGAGGGTACTTTAGAATTCAACTTGATGTAATATGAGTTGATTGTTGATGAAAATAAGAAAAATATAATCATTGACGATTGGAATTAACAATTCGGGGGGGGGGGGTCGCGAAGCATTTCGCAACATCAAGGCAAATATCCTGATGAATATGATCTTATATTATTTAAAAGTTACTGAATGATAACAAAATAGATAATTTTTTTCAAAACTTAAATTTAAGACACTTCAAGAGAAAGAAAAAATTTTGCTTAAAATGAAATGATCTTACAATGCGTTGCTTATAAAACTAAGGTATAAAATAATGGAAAGAAAAGACACAAGAAAACAAAATTATTTTTTAAGAGGGGTACCGATGGGAAATGTGGGAAAAAATGTGTTCGAAATACTAAATAGCTGCGAACTGATTACTTAATTTGCACATCTACTTTCTTAAAAGACATATAAATTTTAAAATATATATTCAGTGCAGCAATATATATTCTGTTTTACAAAAATTAAGACTTTTGAATTTTTTTTGAGCTTCATTTTATAATGAAATAAAAAAAAATTAATTGTATTTTATGTAAAAAGGAAAATATTTCAATAATATACTATTACTGTAAGTCATAAGAATAAAATAAAATCCTGTTTTACTGCAGCTTGATTGTCAAATTATGACTAATTTATCACTAGCTCTAATACTCCCAAAAATAATGGAAAAAAGGATGAAGATATTTCAGAATTAATACATAAAGTATTAAAATTTAACAATCATACTCTGTAGTTGCGAGAATTCGAATCTTTTCCGATAAATTCTAATTTACTTATGTTTATGATATATGGAAGAATTACAAAGCCAAGAACTCATAATCAATTAATTTTCAATTTTTTTTTTTACAAAGCTAGCTCACTCTTTGTAAATGCATAGAAATATAATTTTACTTATTTGAAAATGCATGGTCGTCTGCACGTCTGGTTATTCAACTCAAATATGGTATGCCATGCCAATCTTCTTTCCAAGCACAGAAAATAAAAAAATCTAAAAACTCTTAATTTAATTAATTTCGTCAAGTTTTGGGTTGGGGCGGTTCTTCTTTGCCAGTGACTCTTCTCGGCATCCTCCTTGGAGCGGAACTGCTGCGTTAATTTCTGGTCTCTTAATTTTGCGGACGGTTTCCACTCATTTAAAACTCGTTTTCATTTTATAGGCTCCTCTTTCCTCTTCGACGCTTTCGCTTGTCTTCTCATTTAGCTCAAAAATGGTGTATGTCGCGAAAATTATGAAATTTTTTAAAGGTTTTATTTTGCACACGAAGTACTAACAATAAGATTTTAAAAATGCTCTCTCCGTGCAACTCCAGCTGTCGGATTTGTCATTTTGTACTAAATTAAAAAATGATCAATGTAAAATTTCGAAGAAGTCGGTTTCTAATCGGTCATGCATTTTTTAACATATGCATATGATGATATTCCAATATGTGTAGATATCATCGTGAAAAGTAGCAGCAATCATAGAAACGAAAAATACTTCATTCCAATTTAGAATTTCTTAAATAAGAATATGTAGATCATAAAAAGTAGATAAACCTTTTCTCGCCATGGGCATGACGGAAAATATTACGCGCCAATTGGGCGTCTTACCAATAAAGATTTACATTTTAAAGAGAACGTCAGAAACTTTTAGCGAGCTTAAGTAATACTTTCGAAAAGGGGAATTCTCAAACGCTACACCCGATTGAATCCTGACTTCTTCCAGTTTAAGTGGTAGTTATTCTTATACTAGAAATTAAATATAAATAATGAGTTATATATTAAAAGTTAAGAATAGGAAATTCCTAAAAATAGGAAATTTCTAAATCATTGCATGCATATACAGCTGTTATGGCTTGTAATTGAAAATTGTATGTCAGGACGCCATAAGTTGAACAAGACAGTTATTGACACATTTAAGGCAATATTTATACTGTCAATTCGCAGAAAAAGTAGCAAAAATATTTCGTTTAAGTTGGGATTTAATGCAACTCTTCCTTAATTACTCTCTAGTTTAAGTTCTATGGCTCCTAGTTAAGCTAAGTATTAGTCAATGATTTCTAGTTGAAGGGTTGCGTTTGCGGTCTAGTTTGAAGGGTTCCATAAAAAAATTATCCATGGAAAATATTTTGCAATTGTATTGAGAATATTCAAAATCGGTTTCTGACACTCTACGGATGAGCAATTGACGTAAAAAATAATTGACATCTCTTCATTCTCATTTACTTTACATTTGCTGTATAAATGGAGTTATTAAACGGTAACTAGCGAAAAGTTTATTTTTTAATTGCAAATTAGGGTTCTTTACGGATGAGCAATTGGCATCCCTTCATTCCGATTTACTTTACATTTGCTGTATAAATAGAGTTACTCAACGGAAACAACGGAAAAATTAATTTTTTAATTTTAAATTAACCTTCGAGGTGACAATAACTTTATTTTTTACACCCTATTTGATTTTGTTTCCTCATTTCTAGAATAAATTTATGAACAATTACAAAACGTTTTATAATGATAGCTTTATTTTAAGTTTGGATAATTTGAATTTGAAATAAAGAGTTATGGGTTTTGAAGCAACAAAGGCTGTCATCCCCAAGTTTGGATAAGAAAGCGTCTTTTCCTCAATAGCAATGCATGGTGGAACCGACGAAAATTAATGGGGATAATCGTTTGAGTTTGTTCCATGTGGCAAAAGACAGCTTGGAAAGAAACGGCCAAGTCGCTTCAGCAAAGTTTGAGATTTTAACCGGTGCCCAAGGCATAACGTACAGCCAGTATATTTAATAATAAAGTCTGATTTGTGATATGTGACCAGTTAATTTAGTTTCTTGTGTTTTCAAACTTTTGAAATAACGAAATAATGGTTTCCTCGGGGTTTTTTTTGAAACTCTGGCTTCTACTTTGGAGCAAGAAAAATGAAAAATTTGTCAACTGAAATTGGACTTCCAAGAAGATACATAAAGATTTGATAATAGGAGTTTCTCAACAGCTTCATAATTTACTTCCGATAGATTTTAGTTAACTTCTGATGTTTAATTTACTTTCGAAACTTATGAAATTTGAGAACGCTGTAACCATACCTCACTTGCGCATTGTAATTTAGGGATTGTTATTATGAATTTTTTACATTACTCCCTAAAAATGCTTAAAGCACTGAAACATTAGTGCGAAAATTTAAGTATTAAAATACACTTTCTGGGTTTTTAGAAATTAAAATCACGCTGATTTGTTTGAGAAATAATATCTTTAAAATCAGCACTAAATAAATAATATTGTTGTCAATCAGTTACATTGGACTCTGCAGGATTAAAATTAATTTTCCATCGAACTTCCCTAGTTTGATAGACATACTGCTCTCAGACGATAGGTATAATGCATATATCTTTTACAGATGTGCAGCAAAATCGCGAATTCACCAGCACTGTAAACAACATACTTTCCTCCAGATAAACATACCGCTCTCAGACGATAGGTGCAATGCATATATCTTTTACAGCTGTGCAGCAAAATCACGAATTCACCAGCACTGTAAACAACATACTTTCCCTCAGATAAACATACCGCTCTCAAATGATAGGTATAACGCATATATCTGTTACAGCTGTGCAGCAAAATCATGAATTCACCAGCACTGTAAACAACATATTTTCCTCCTATACCAGGCAACGGCTAAAATCTAACCACAACAGACCCTGTGCTCATTTAATTCGAAGCGCATAGTGATTCTTGTAGAGTTATGTCCGAGTTACCTCCCAGTGACCGCGGATGTGCTTGATTTCACTTGACATTTGACGCTTTCGATAGTGTAGCTTTGTAAGCTTCTATGTAATGCTAACTTACAGGCGACCAATTGACGTATTGACCTGCAGGCTGAAGTGAGGAATGTTAATCCTTAGCTAGGAATGTGGCCAGAGTAAATGCTTTAATAACGTTTAGCGCTCAAATAACATTTTGGCCGTTTGGATAATTGAATTCTTCTGGATTTGATTCAGAGTGAAGATGGATTCTTGAGTATCTGTATGCTTTTAATGCTTTATTTAGGAAGATAATAGCATTTGATATGAGACTACCGGATGTATATGAGCGGAAAAAGATCATCTTTGCAGTGCAATTTAATTCTTTGAATCATCCCGCAATTAAAAATAAATATAGATATATCAATACAAGAAGGTGTAATGAAATATCTTTAATATTTTCGTCATATTTCTATATATTCTTTATCTTCCTTTATTGCACTGACCTTGGGAACAAGAAAACAATAAAAGGGGCTTTATTATATTAACTTTCTTAACTATTTATCCCGAGTTTACTCGTGCATCGAATTATGGCGTTTTTGCAATTATAGTCTGAAATTACTTTCATTCGTAGACCTTATATTCATTCGTAGGCAGTATAATTCGATACAAAAAAATGAAGAGTAACTTATTAGCATTTCAAGTGTTCTATGGACTCTTAATTGAATCAATATGTCATATAATTAGATAGTAGACAAAATAAACTAGTTAAGGGGTTAATATTGAAAAAATATAATCAGTATTGGTGGTTCTAATTTCACTTAGTCTAGCATACCCACCCAAGTCCATGCTCCAAAACTCATGATAAATGGCATCTTCTGTTGGTACAAATGACATTGAAGAGCTTCAGGAAGGGACAGGGTAAAAATTTAAAAGTCTGGTTTATATTCTATATGTGGGGTTAATCTCCATGGAGGACTTTCAAAGAAAATTGTCACACTCTTTCCGTTTCGATCAGGGAAAAATAAGAAAACCCACTCTTAAGCAACTTGACTGTGCGAGTAATTCTTTGCTAAAGTGGGCATCGGTGTACCAGTTTTTAATTAATGGTATTTAAGAGACTTTCTGTCCTTTGGTAGTACAACAACCACAGGATAGAAAATAATATTCTTTCTCCGATTTATGTTCTTTAGCAATGCTATGTATTAACACTTCCATGCTACTGATGGGTGCCCTGTTTTTAAACTACACTTGGGCTGAAAATGAAGGATGTAGTTTTGAACGTTCAAGTCGGCGCAAGTATATACAGATGGAGCCAAAACCAGTTCGGGAGTTTGAGCAGCTTTTGTTGTATTAAAGAACATTAGATAATATTTTGTTTGGGCAGCTATCCTAAGTAAACATACCTCATTGTTCCTGGCAGAGCAACAAGCTCTGTTTTACGCCACCAAATGTCGTCTTGAAAACAGCCCAGCTGAAGTTAGTCTATTCACTGATGAGGAATCAAATATAAAGTGACTCTGTTGCTTTACTACAAAAGACAGAGGCGAATTACATATAAAAGAAAATATTCTAAGTATTAAGTTCAAAAGTACCAGTGAGATTTGTTGAAATAAGGCACACATAGGAATAAATGGAAACGAGCTTGCTGACCATAGTGTTAGTACCACTGCTTCTGGTTATTCAGACACTTTAACTGAACTTCCAAAACCTTGGAGTTTCTGAAAAGAACAATTAGATACAGCGGCCAAATCAATCCAATCTTGAGAAGATAACAATAGCAGATGACGTACCTTAACTCTTCACCCCTGCATTTGGAGAGTAGCATACGGAATGGGTGAGTCTCACCAAATTCGGAATCACATCGAAGTGCATGTAAGACTTTTCG
>BGPR01004191.1:44077-74979 GCA_013235015.1 Araneus ventricosus | reverse complement strand
ACAATCAATCATATTACGAGTGCATCTGTTAATGTTAGTAGGAACTTCTGAAGGAAGTCGACCCTAGAAGAGCCTATTTCAGTTCATTTATTATTGTTCAATCACATTTTCCTGCTAAATTTTGTAGATATAGTAAATAAAATTACCTATACAATATCTCAAAAGCCATGATAATATGATGTGAAAGTTACTATTTTATACAAGTGCTTGCTTTGCTGATTTTGTTGCACATTTCTTAAACAGAGTAACAAAATTTCTAAGATTTTTCGTTGTACGATTTACAGACAAATTTAGCTTGACTAATTTTGATAAACGTAGTTTTAAACAATAGGAAATTCATGTAACTTCAAGTACCAGTTAAAGTCCATATTTCTTCTGCTAAATTAACATAAGACTCCATTTCTAGAGTCATTTTAATGTTATAGAATTGTTGCATTTTCGAAATTAGAGTGTCGTTATCTTTCAGAAAAATATTTCACATTAATTTTCAAAATTGCTGAAGTCAAAGAATCTATAGAATGTTTCCAAACATTTAAAGCTAACCAAATTGTAATTCAAATAATTAACAAGTTCTTTAAGATAAATTACGCCACATCTTCAAAAAGAAGCATTCAGCAGTTGGTAAAGCCTTTGAAAGGGATTCTATTATTGGAATGGGATATTAATTACTGTAGGAGTAGTTTTGATAATAAAGGCTTTATAAAATTTATGTTTTTCCCCTTAAGGAAATTTAATTCGAGGAGAAAATAAAGGGTGATAAGAAAAAAAAATTGCTCTCTAAATAGCAACCACAGTTCAAGAGGGCGATGAAATATTAATTAAGATAAATGTTATTAATGGAATCAAGCATCGCTTTGTATGTTTTTTAGGGAGGTTGAGCTAGCTCGAGGCGTTGGATGGATAAATTGTCTGCATATAAGCTGGCGTCATGAGCTTTTGTAACGTTGTGAATCAGAAGCATTTTTGCGATAAAGAAAATATACTTGACGTCAAAAATAATTGAAGGGATTAAGGAATATAATTCTCTTAAAATTATCCATTTAACAATCACTGTCTTTTTATGTTAGTAGGTAGGAAGGAAATTGTCTTCTTCAACGAATACACTTATTTTGACGATGACGTTTTGTGCATTTATGCGTGTTTTTTTTCTTTTTTTGAAGAAAAATAAACGCGACGTAGAAAAATAAATGCAGATTATTATGTTTATAATTAGATTTCGTATGTGGTTTATTTCCTCATGAAAGAAATATGAATTAATAATGTGATGAATAAAATTCTATTAATTTAAAATAAGAGCTTATTCATTGACACTTGAAATTCTTGGATTCTGCAATTGGATAATGCATTTTGTTGTATCAACAATAAATTATAACAAACCGCTACGCGAAACTATGTCTCGACAAGTATTAAAAAGTTACTTTAAAATTCTTCCGCTTTTCTAAATTATAAAAGTTCAATTAATTATTATAATTATAAGAATTTCTTTCAAGTTAAATTTAGCGTTTCTGTAAACGCTTTTTATTCTAAAGAGCACACACAACTAACATACAAATGTCATATACCTCCTTTTCATTCTGAAGAATTTGTAATGTTATTATAAAAGTGCTTCTTTTAATAGTAGGTTATTAATTAACTTACATTTGATTCTTTTAAAAGAATCGTGTTCCCAAATTATCTGAAGCAAAAATTAATTACTCTAAATGTATATTTCACATTGCGTACAGAATTGATTCAAATACTATATTCATATCTGCCCCCTCATTGCGTATCCCTGAGGATTATTAATCTCTCTTCGAGCAAAATTTCAAATCTTATAAATTTCGTTTATGCAGCTCTTGTAGATTGTAATTAAAAATCTTTTAATTAATTGCTTGAAATCTTTATAGAATACCATTTAACAATTTATAATGCCTTTGCAAAAGAATTTTTTGTTTTGAAATGGAATATAAATTAGTATAGAGCAGCTTTAATAATAACAATGTCTGATTTTTTCCAAAAGGAAAGTTTTCTTTGCGAATGAAAGAAAATTAAAATACAAACCTTCTGTTGTATTATATGACACACTTCAAATAATTTCAGCTTAAGAATGTTATGAAGTGTCAGATAAACAGGAATATTGAACTTATTAACGTTAATGCATTTTACAGCAAGATGAGACTCGGTACAATTTGAAGTAGTAACAACTCAAACTCATACGTTTATTTAAAGAAATATAAACATTTACCAATTAAGTTAATTTCGTGCGTTTCTTAAAATAATATAATCTATTCTTGAATACAAAGCCTTCTCTTAGAAAGAACAGAAATACTTTAATGATTAAATGTGCTTTTGCAGCCATATGACGTACGAGACACACTAAAACAAAAAAATATCTAAATTATTATCGCGTAAGGAATGTCTGTCCTTTTACAGAAAAATATCTCCGAATCTTATTCACAGTACAATTTAACAGATAATGCAGTATTACAAATGTATTTTTTTACTTAATATATACGATTTAACTAAACAATTTCATTCTTCACGACCAATAATTCTGCGTGCGCTTACAGATTTATATTAATTAATTAATCTTCAGGTAAAAATCCAAATCTTCTTTTTGTCTCAGGTATATAACTATTATATATCTTTAAACTAACTATTTTACGACAAATTTCACTAAATCTTTCTTAAGTAATATTTAGAAGTTTGTGAAACATTTAAAAAAGACTGATATTTTTCGAGTGGGATATTAATTACAATAACAGCTTTGATAAGGACTCCATAAAATGTTTTCTTTTCCCCTCAAGGAATTTTAATTAGAGGGATAACAAAAGGTGAAAAAAAGCACTACAATGTATGCTCCAAATAATAATCGCAGTTTAAGAGGGTGATGAAATATTAATAAAATTAATTAAATGTTATTAACGGAATCAAGCATATCTTTCCGTGATTTTTTCTAGAAAGTTTCAGTTAGCTTGAGGCGTTTAATTGATATTTATTCTGCATACAAACTAGCGTAATGACCTTTTTTAAAATTGTGTCTTGGATATATTTTCAAGATTAAAAAATATAATTTCAGTTACCATTAATTTATGGCGATTAAGGAATAACATTTTCTTGAATTTGGCTTATTTAAATGACTTTGTTTATTTGCAATATACAGTCCATTAAGCAATTATAAGACCATTTTAATTTTGGAAATTATGGAATAAATAAAGATTCTAATTGTAATTTAAAAACACGAAATATGATATTGAAGCATATTTATTATAGTTGGGTTTCAATATTGCAATAAATGATTAAATTAACGAACATATTAAAAATAAATGAAAAATTCACTGTTAACAAATTATAAGACCACTTGTCTGAAAACAAAACAAATAATAAATTAATATGATATTGGTCGTCTATTTTTCCTGATAATCTCAAACTCTCTGTTTTTCATTGAAATGACTAGGCGGCTTAGTTGAATTTCAGACATATTGTGCCATTCTTTTACAATGGCTACTTCCAGTTCATTTGAAGTTGAAAACTGTCTATTATTAGCATAAACTTTGTGTCATAATATACTCCAAAAATTTTCCATTGAGTTCTGACTTATACTTGATCATGGCGAAGCATTAACTTTTTATTTTTTAAACCATTCCTTGGTTGATTTAGGTGTATGTTAAGAAGCCTTGTCTTGCTGAAATAGCACCACCACCTAATAAAGGCCCAAACGGTATCAGATGATCATATAACATAGCTTGATACTGTGCAGAGTCCATACATCCCGGAATTTGCTGTTAATTGCACAATCCATCACGACTAAAGGCTCCCTAAACCATTACTGATGCTCCTCACATTTGCCGACTGAAGCATTCTTTCGGTTCCTTCCTCAAAGTCATGTCAAAAGTGTTTGTAGCCATCAGGACTATCAACGATACCTTTCTTTTCATTAGAAAATATAATTTATTTCCACTCATAGTTCCATGACATGGCAGTTTTAGCTCATTTCAGTCTTTCTTCGCGATGATGTTTCAATATCTTTGGTGCTATCTTCATTTTCATAAATTCTGGATTAGTATTTGTTTTAAGACTCGTCCAAATTGTGACATGTGAAATTTTTTTGGTGGAGGGTTTCGAAATTTCAAGAGTTGAAAGAACATTTTTAGTTGATAGTCGATAAATTTGTCGATCGTCTCGTACTGCCAAAACTCTTTTTCTTCCAGATCTTTTTATTTCGTTTCAATCATCTTTTCTAATTATGGCATTGGGAATAGCAGTTTTATAAGGTTTCATTAACATAGCTATTTCTCTTTCAGATTTACCAGTAGCCTTATAAAATAAAAATTTTCTCACTTCGCACTCTGAAAACTATTTAGTCCTCGGCATCTTCAAATAAATTGCGGATAACCTAATCAAAACCTGCGCCTTTGCTTCTCAGGTAATGCTTTCAATTAATACTAACCAATTTGTTTTATAGTGATTCTGATATGATGTATATGATGCTAACTTTTTCAGGTTGTCTTTTAATTTCTTAAGAGACATCTTATTTAATTTTTAGGAAAATGAGTAGATTTTAATAAAATTTAAGTAAATTTTTGAAGTTGGAATTAGTACAGACAGTGTTTCACGTTCAATTTTAAATACCCACGATAAAAATTTGCATAATACAACTTCTTCTTCAGAAGTTCAACAATTCGTAACTGGTCTTATAATTTCTTAACGCACTGTATACGTAAAGAAGGAACTTGTCTAGCAATCAAATACGATAACTTTAATGATAGTATTTGTTATATAAATTAGTATGTCTTCTTTTCTCTTGCTTTAAACTGAAACATTAGCAAGCAAACAAATATATCTTCGAATGCTTATACTTAGTTTTCATTAGTTTCAGTTGGTTTATTCGCTTTCTGAAATAATAAAAATTGAAATCAATATGCTGAATGCCTTATTAATTTTAAATCAGAGTTAATACATTCACAACAATTCAACAGCTTAGATGCCTCAACGGAATGAGTGAAGCGATATTCTTAAAATTATAATTAATTCTTTAATCATATTAAAAACAGAAACTCATGTCTTTTGAAGTATACAAAATTTGAATTTAATTTGTTGCTATTTCAAAAAAAAAAAAAATAGAACATTTATAAATTGGCCTTTTTTTATGAAATTGTAAATTATTACTCAACATTTACTTCTGACTACATTGCTTTTTTGCATCAAAAAATAAACATTTATTATATAAGTTTCATATATAACCTTTTAGAAATTTTAGACTCAAATCATTTCTTGTATTGGCCTACAGATTTTACATAAAATTCTCACATACAATATATATTTTAAGCAGCTCACTGAAAGTTAAATTGAACCACATTTTTCTTAAGAAACATCGAGCAATTTTTTTCCCCTTAAAAGAATGTATCTCTTTAGGAATAACGTATAAAATAACTTTTGAATTGATGTAAAGCCAAATATAGACTGTTCAAAAAAATTAAGGGATTACTCCCTTTTCTGAATATATATATTCCAATTATCTTTTTAAAGAAAAATTAGAATAGAAGTTTCAATGTAGTCCTACAAACATATGACTATAGAAATTTTGGCTTAAGAATTTAATTTTATTCCGTTTAAAACATAAAAGTTTGTCCCAACCACTTGGGGAGATTTCGAAAGTTTCAATATTTGGAAGCAAAAACTTCATGCGATACCAATAGTGCTTGTGGCCTTCGCAAATAACTGAAATAATTAGATATCTGCTTGGCTCGTAAATTACAAAGGCCATATAAATTCTGAGGCAATCTTTCCTATTTTTCGTAAGGGCAGTTTCTAATTTCGAATTTCAGGAGGAAGCCTTGGTTGAAAAGAAACCTGTTTTCCTAGAGGGTACCATACATACTCTACTGGTTCATATCGAATGAACATGCTGGCCACTACATACACCACACCAAAGACAGTTTCCAACGAGAAGAGCTTTACGACATCAATCGGTACCGTCCATTAAAATGAGCGTATTGCCGGTAGTTTCAGTATGTGGTACAAAAAAAGTTTCTAGAATAATTTCATTTTAATTTTATCCACCAAATTGACTTTCAGCATGATATACATGTTTATACATCCATATGTGTTTATTCCTGCTCAAACCATCAACCCACACAAATGATTTTCTGTCCTCTCGCGTATAAAATTAGGATTAAGAATATTTCTTATACCACATTCTCTCCATAATAAGATACGACGATTTATTGGCACCAAACAGAATTTTGACACGTATATTAAGAAAACATGATGTACATTCTGTACTATCATAACTGCGATGTGCCTCCACCTAGGTTAACTTTGCTTTACTATATCATACGGGAAAGGAAACAAAGTACCTACGTGCATAGAAATCCTACTGGTGAAGACGATTTCTTATAGTTTGTGCCGACAAGTCTCGGACAAGTGGCTTTTCTTATTCTATTTTGACTGGCTGTTATTGACAAATAACAATCTACGATTAGAGTTATTGCAAGTGTACCACCAAAACCTGACTTTCTACGAGTATCTCCAGTAGTTCAGAATCGGTTCCAAAGTAAAAAAATCACACCTTGAGATACATCAAACGAATTTGCCTCTTATCTTTGTGATTCTCCCCTTTAAGATGTCCAATTTTTTGATAATTGATATAATAGACGAAATCGTTCCACAAAAGGCACTATGAAAAACGTAATGTTGAGCAAAGCAAAGAGAAAAACCTGAGATTCTCAGTTTACAGAATGCATTAAATTCTAAAAGTTACTTATTTTCACTTCATTAGTGCTGTTTTGCATAAAGAGTCTTCTCCTACTGTCTTTGAAGTAGTACCTTCGAATCCAGTAGAATTTAATAATTAATATTTTATTAATTGGGTGAGTATAATGTTACGAATACAGGGTAATACTTTAATTTTTAGGGGAAATGAATCATCTGTCAATACAATATTCATTCATTTTTAGGTTGATTCTTTCAAGGTTTTTCGCGTCCTATATTTCTAAAATATTATTCATCATTTTATGAAGAATTTAAAAAAGGTTTATTTTATTTTGAATTAGGATATTATTCATAATAGTAGTGGTAAGGTTTCCATGAAATATTTGCTTTTCTCCTATGGAAACTTAATTCCAGGTGAAAAAAATATTAAAAATATATCTTAAAGAATGATAATCGCAAAATAACAAAACTATGATATATTAATTAAATTAATGAATCATGTGTTTCTGTGAATTTTTTATTTAAGAAATTGTGAGCTAACTTGAGAAATTTAACAGCTAAATAGTGAGAATCCAATCGTATTAAATGATTTTTGTAATTTTACCATGGATGCCCTTTTGTGATTAAGAAAATAAAGTTAACTTCATCATTAATTTATTTCGAAGATTAATAGAATTCTTTTGGAATCAACTAATTTACACGCATTGTATATTTATGTTATGTAGGCAGAGAATAGATTATTTTGCCAGGATGATTATTACATTATTCTATATTTCGTCTTTTTTTCAGCAGAATCTAAAGAAAAATTAATGGTTGATTCATACTTTAATAATTAATAGTTACAGAAAGGTTTTCTCATTCAATAAATATATAGTTAATAATTTGATGAATAAATTCCTATCTATTGAAAATCTAGCTAATCCATTCATATGCAAGTTTTTTTCCGATGACGCAACGCGATAATTTAGTTGAGTTTATAGCTAACAAATTAATTTTATTGTATCATAAAACTCTTGTCTTTTAAGTTATTAACAAACCTAGTTAAAATTCCCAAACGTTTTAAAATAAAATAGTCAATAAATTAGGCTAGTTTCAAGAATTTTTGAATTTTTAATAAGCGTTACTGAGTGAATATTTTTCTTATTCCTTAAAGAGTGCAGATATACGTACAAGATTCACAGGTTCGTAATTTTTCGACCATCCGAAAGCTATAAAAATTCCGTAAAAATGCAATGCCGTAAGCAATTGAGAAATCTCGAATGAATTTGCTTTCAGATCTGTCCTTGAATCATATAAACAAGTTATCTTTAGTAATGACTAACTGATATATCCGGAGTTGCTCGGGATTAAATTATTTTCAAGTCTGAAATTTTTAATTTAAATACTACTTTTCTTTAAAATATTATTACACACAAAACCATTTTATAGTCTGGAACAATTTTTAATTTAAAATGAGAATATCCATTGAACCAAAGGATTCTTAAAAATGTCGAAACTATTTTCATTCAGGTTTAATTAATGAGACAATTAATTAAATAATTATTGTTTATTTTTAAAAAAATTAATATAAAATTTCTGTGTTCTGTCAAAGCTTCTTCATATGTATTTTTATTCTTCAATGATCAAAAAATATTTGTTACATAATGTGTATAAAATTAATTTTGAAAAAATTATTAAAATTAGAGAAACAAATCGTATGGAAATGAAATTTTGTATTACTGAAAAGTTCATTTTTAAAAATTTTAATATGGTGTAAAAATAATTTTTCGCTAGATTAAATTTTGAAAAGGTATTGTTGAAAAACACTAAAATCTTGCTTAATTTTTGTTAACTTCTGGTCTTATATTCTGCTCCATTTATATATATATATATTAATATCAAACAAAATATAATCTGTTATATATGAAAATTCAAAACAAATAAACAAAAACATATCAAAAATTTAATTCAAAAACTAAAAATTTATTAATTAAACAAAATTTAAATTATGATCCTATAAACAAAAGTGCAAAACACATGCAAAGAGCACATGTAAAACAAATCTATGAACTATATAACTCTTACAACTATTGAAAAACTCAAACCAAAAATTCGGAATTTTCAACAATAAAATTAGTTGCTCTGCATTGGCAGAGCATTAGCCAGCTCAACTCGATTTTGTTCTGTTACCTTGTTACTAAAATTGTTGAAAAAACAGAAAGGGTAATTTACCCTAAAATGAAATAATTTATAATGTAAAATCCACTCGCTAACCCTAACAAAATATCATCATTATATGGAAAGTATCTATATTAAATCTAAGATATACCATCAATATATTGCACCATTATATTGCACTAAAATAATAAATACATCAGTCGATAAAATATCCATTCTTATTCACTAGGAATTATAGAATCAATGTGTTTACTTATCCTTTACCTTTAATCTTCATTTCAGTGCAAACCACTTATCTTGACATCACTGGATTGACAAAACTAGATTTCCAACTTTGATTCAGTTCAAATTAATCAAATATTGTAATTTATTTTAATTTTAAAAAATTTGCATGATACATACATTAAAAATCTCAAAATAAGATAAATTATGTAATCAATTAAAAATCTAATATTTTTATAAAATAAACTATTTGAATATTTAGAATCCAATATTGTTTTTAAGGAATTTTTTTATTTTGTAAATCCTGGCGCCATGTATGCAGTAATTCAGAAACTAGTAAAGCAATAACCAATTTCAAAGAAATTACATAATATGAGTAATATATAAAATATACATTCCAAAGAGCCAACAATTATAAATATTCTATTAAATACTAAAATGAATGTTTTATTCTAAGTGACCTAAATATTTCTTATCTATATAAACTCTTAGAAATGTTTTCATATACTAGTGCATAATTAAAAATTTTCTCATGTTTCTAATTTTATTATCATTGTTTGTTACCAAATTGTTATTTCTAATTATATAATTTATTAATAAATTCTTGTAGACTGAAATGCTAAGATTACTATCCCAAAAAGGAAATTTATTAATTTGAAAATTAAATGCTGTTCTTTTATCAAAGATATCTGTTACAATTTTGCTATCTATAATTTTTATATCTAAATCTTTAGAAATTCTGCAGCTAATTCGTTGTCATTAGTTTTTATTAGTTTTAAATAATCAGGATAGAAGTTAATTTGTGACTTTAGGTCTATTTCTTTATTAAATACTATCAAATCAGCTATATATCGAAATAATATACTAGAGCTATTATTAATTAAATCTTTCTCGTAGTAGCGTAGGCATATATTTCCCAAACTATTGCCAGCTGGCCTCTTTAAGTAATCCTTTAATTTGATGGTAAATCTTATTATCAAAAAGAATATATATATGTATAGTCAAACTAACTAATATATGAATACTTATAAATGAACATGAAAATATAATCACATTATGATATAAAATATGATAATAATTGCACATAGAATTAAATACAAAAAGGCTTGAAAAAAAGGAAATCCCAATTTTGGAAATCCAACAAGTGCCCAGCCAGACATATATATATATATATATACAGCATTGTTATCTGAATAGGCAAAAACATTTTATTTCACAAAAATTGTCACAATTTTTCGACAACAAACATAAATTTCCTTTGGCTTTATTATTTTCTAAATTTAACCTTTTAAAACTACCCTGTTTATTACTCTAAATTAATAAGGTGTGAACGAAAACGCGAGGAGTTTGGACGATGAACATGCATTTTAAACTTTCAAACAACATATAACACAATGCTTAAAGCGAGTATAAAAATTTATAGAATGAGCAGTTAAATATACAGTTTTCTAACTACAGATATGAACTTATACTAAATACAGGGATTACTAATACAGAGATAACCTTTAAAAGCTAGCCTGTTTTTCACTCTACATTAATACGGTTTGAATAAAAGCGCTAGTAGATGAAAGTCGCACCGTTTCCTAGCCACAAAGTATCTATAAATTTGCTTCAATTCAAAAACGTCAGCATGTAATCAATTATTTATCAAATTTTGAAAAATTAATTATAATTGAAGGAAACATTGATATAAAATTGGTATAATTGAAAAGGTAAAAATTTAAACTTTAAGATGGTATAAAAATATTTTTTGCGGAACAAAATTCTCTGAAGTTACAGCGGAAAAACGGTTTCGCTTAATATTTATTAACTGACTGTTTAATTAACTTTTGGATTTCGAACATCTGGCAATAATCTTCCTCTTGTCTTAAATAATAAGCACGAAAATTTGGTTGAAATTGGTCCAGTAGTTCAGGAGGAGATGTGGAACATACATATTCACATACACACATATTAACACACATACCTACAATGACTTTTATAATATTCAGATGTATTATAAAAAATGACGTTTTTCAACATTATATATAAAATTTAAAATAACAGTGCATTTATTCCCACCCACATGTTATGAATCTATAAATTTATTCCGAATTATCTCCCTTCAGGGAAAAATCCAAATTTTCACCTTTCATTTATATACTTTTTTGAGCAAAATTCTTTAAGATTTTTATAATAAACAGTTCATGAAAATAATAATTAGATATTAAGAGTGTAACGAAGCGAGTGTAATTAGATATTAAGAGTGTAATTAACAGGTTATTTAATTAATTCATATTATTTCGGTTTATCAAATCATGAAACTCAGTTTTCTGTTGAAATATTAATAACATAAGTCTATCTAGTTTCTCTCTATTTTAAAACTTATACATCGATTAATGGGGTTATCTTAAGCATGTCTTGAAATAAAATTATTAAATCCTGAATGAAGTGCCTTCTTTACTAAAAACATCGAACGCACATACATTTTGTCATTTAAGATGGATATACAGTCGTCTGACAACCAAAGAATTATGACATTAAACAAAATCCATTTAATTCGCTATTATCTAAGAAAAAGTTTTTTTTGTTTTAACAAAAAGCCCCTGAATCGTATTCGTGAAGTGTCTGAAGTCATAATATCTTGTTTATAATTTTTCTTTTCCATTTTATGTATGATTTAACTAAAAAAATATTTTACACACGTTTCTTTAGGGTATTCACATAATTTCTATTAATTATGCCGTTTCCAGATAAAAATTCGATTCGTATGTTTCAAAGTTATATAATTCTAATATATTTTAAAATAATTCTTTTAAAATTGAATTAAGGCAAATCTTTCTACGTATTAATGAAGCCTTTGAAAGCCTTTAGAAAGGATTTCTGTTTTTGGAGTGGAATATTAATTATAATAGGAACAACTTTGATAAGGTCTCCATTAAGTGTTTGCTTTTCCCCGCAAGGAAATTTAAATTGAAGATGAAGAAATACAAATAAAAATCATTGTAATTCGCGCTCCAAATAATTATTCCAATTTAAGAGGGCGATGAAACATTAATTAAGCTTATTAAATGATATTAAAGGAATCTAACATTGCTGTGTATGTTTTTTATAGAAAGACTGAAGTTGCCTGCGGCATTGAATCGATTAATAGTCTGAAAACAAAATAGCGTTATGACCTTGTGTAACGTTGTATGATGGATGTATTTTTGCTGTTAAGAAAACATTAATGTTTTCATGATTAATTGATGACGATTAATGGTTTAAATTTTCTTGCAATTAAATTGTTTAACGGTCATTGTCTATCTGCATTATATAGGTAGGCGGAAAATCTTAGTTTGTAGCGGTTACAATTCACTGCCTTCTCCTTTTTATGGTAGGTGGCGCTACTAGAGCCATCCGGGTTTTTCTTATGATGCCTCTCTCTTTTTCTTCTGTGTACTTGTCAAATGTTGTTCTCTGTCTTGCGTCCTGTACCTTTTAATGTGCTATGTTGTGTAACTTAGCCATCTAATAAAAATGGTTCCTGAAACTGAATTAATTCTTCAACAGCGGCATTCCATATAAACATGAGTCTCGTCCCTCTACAAGTTTTATTTTTACAGATGAATTTAATAAAATAATCAAAGAGAGTTCTTCCTTAAAACCGAATAATTTTCTGAATTGTATGTGTAAAAATGCATCTTATAATTAATTTACGTTTGTTATTTTGTTTATTATGTTTTGTTCACTCAGATTTTTTGTAACTCACGCGATTTACTTCTCATAAATTAAACTTATGTCAATAATGGCGAAACTTTTTATGAAGTGGTTTAAATTTTGTTCATTATTTTTTTAATACTAGCCTGTGGGTCAGTAATTCAGTGGCATCACTTCGAAAGGGGGTGGTGGTGGTAAAAAGAGTACCAATAATTTGGAAACACCGAAAATTTGTTAACAGAAAAACTTGATAATTGCCCTTTTCTGTGTTGTCACTTTGCAAATCCCCAGAAAAAAATTACTTCTTCTATGTGTTTTACAACTTGTACTTTTGCAAGCGAAGCTTATGACCGATTGTCATGAATCATATACAGGTGCAATTATACGATAGAAAATCATATAGCGAACATCCTCTTGGAAATATGTCTTATGAATTCTACATTAAATATTTATGCTTTAAATTGTTTTAATATTTTCGACTCTCTATTCTCTTTTTTATGATATAAAAATAAGCATATAAAAATCAACTCGTGGGTCATTTAAAAAGTCATCGTGGTCAGTGTCTGACCCTCGAGTGAGAGGTTCGTCACCACTCTCCTAGGTGTATTTTGAATGGATTTTCTCGTTGTTTATTTGCTTAGGTTTTATTCGCTCTCTTATTTTAAAGGATATATATTCCTTCAAGCCGGAAGGACATTGATGTAATTTGCAACACGAATCTCTAGTTTCACATGCGTGGGAAAGTCAATGAACATTATCTGAATTTTCTTTAATTGAAAAAAATCAAGTGCAATATTTGGTATGTTCGCGTAAATAACTTTTATCCCGAAGCCATTATTTTCAGTCCTTTGATAGTTCGTGTCCATTCTGGGGTCTGCTCATTCATCATTGTTGCACGGTTTCTTCAGCACATCGCCCCTTGGCTTCATCCTTCTTTTGTATAATATACCCATTGTTTCACATGCATAACTGTGTCTGAGGAATTCGACTTCTCCTCTGCCTATTTGCTAATAATTAATGATCACCCTTATTAATATACAAAATTTGTTTAGAAAATAAGCGAATTGTTTATGTTATAGCGAAACGCCAAGCAAGTCAAGGATAAACGACGTACATCTCTGCCACGTGTCTCCTTCCTATATGATCTGTTCAAGTTTCAACACCTCAGATCGCTCCGTTTTGATGAAAGCTTAGTTATAAATAATTAATTCATGCACGCCACGTCGGAAACACTGCTAAATATTTAGAAGGAGCAGCATATTAACCAGAAATTTCTCTTTTAACATGAGTAATCCGTTACAAAATTTATTGGTTGCTGCAATAAGTATAGGGAGATGAGTGATTGTCGCCAACATAACTTTTTGATTGGTATAAAAGAGTGAAAACTGGCTGAAAAGCGATTGATGAGGACCCACGTCCTGGCTGACCAAATTCGACCAGCAGTCAACCAACAATATTACACAAGAGCCTTTACTACTCTACATAAATGGGTAAGAAGAAAATGGCTTGATCCGTGAAGATGCAATTCATGGCTTCCTCACCAGCCCATTATTCAGCTTCTGACAAGATGTTTATGGCCAAGCATGGATCCCCATTTTAGAACACCAACCCTATTCACCTGATCTCACTCAGTGTGACTTCTTTTTATTGCCCATGGTCAAGTCAGCACTAAAAGGAATTATATTGAAAATGTAGATGGAATAAAAGCAAAAGCAACGGAGGGGACCAAAAAGGCTTTAAGGAAATGACTTGAAAAACTGCTTCGAACAGTGGCAAATTCGTATGGAGAGGTGTACGAAATGTGGATGGGAGTACATTGAAGAGGATAATATCAAAATCGTAGGAAATCAAAATTTAAAAATTTTAAAGCATCAATCAGTTATTTTTTTCTATTCACTCCTTGTGTAGCGTGAGTCCAGAATGGGCAGATCGGCATTACTCCTTAAGACAGATTGACAGAATACGTCACAATGCATACATAAAAAAATGCATAGTTCAATGGGCGAAATTCACAAAATATCAAAGTAATCACTGAAAAATTTGCACTACACTAACGATCTCAACGTGTTTCGTACAACAGCGATTGACTACAGATTATAGGACATATATTCCCAGTACAGTACTATTTCACAAGTTCTACTGTAACCGTTTGTGAGAAGCAGAGAAGTAAATGTAAGTGAGAGTATTTTTTTATTTAAAACCCACACCGGCCCGGCCTACCTGAAAGGGCGTAAGGCCTTGAGAAGACCGGTGTGGAAATATAACAAATACAAATAAGTCATTATGACACGACACACACAAAAGCATCACAAATACAGCAAAGAACGTTACATACACTGCAAAAAAGGGGCAACAACAAAAACAAATCAAGTAAACTAAAACACACACACACACAAGAAAGAACCCAACCAAATGCGCCACCGAATCGATAGTACACTAGGAGAGAACGATAAATTAATTCAATTTTGTTTGATTTTAATCACCATATCTGGAGCCAGCATTAAAAATATTCCAAATACTGAAAAGAGGAGCCCACAGAGTGTATCCAAATGAGTAAAATACAAGTATAAGTTCAGCACAATGCACCTATAGAAAGAAAGAGGCAATAAATGTTTGTAAATGTTTGCATCATTAAATATCTTACAAAAGGAGCATTAATAACAGACCCCACGGTCCCTCACCAGTTCAGAAAACAAAAGTCCACGCCAGTCAAACAACAACAAAAACACAAGAATAAAATGCTTAAACTTTAAAAATAAGAGGGATAAAATGTCGTATCGATTGGAACTCCCCAAGGGTGAATGCTTAATGAAATTTAGGAAGCTAAAACATTTCAATAAGTTCAGGATTAAACTAAAAACAATGCAATCAGATAAAATTAATTACATAATTAAAGTGCTAAAATCTTAGGACCGGGAGCAAGGACAACCCACCTGAAATTTTCTTAACACATTGACTGCCTATCATGTGAAGCCGTGTTGATAGTTAGTATCGTGACACAGGAGTAGGTTGTATCCATATGTCGACTAACTTACTGTAAGAAAGAAACAACTCATGCTATTGTTTCAGCAAGTAAAAAAATTCGAAACCACATTTACAACTAGTTTCTAACCTTCATTTCACGCCAATACCAGCATATATACCCAAAACAATAACCGGAGAATAAGTATTGAAACGTACCGTTTCCAGGGCCAGCGCGTGATCTGCTTCTTGGCGATGACGTCATATCAAGCGCTGGCGCGGGATGGACAGGCAATGTGTTAATTAGTGTTGTTAAGGTAAAAGGGTTGGAATATGTTAATAATATTTAAAAGCAATTTTTCTCTGGGCCTTTTAGTGAATCCCAAATGTTGTAACTAATAGTATATGCTTTCATTAATTTATTTATTACCGTTTTATTATGCATTAAATTTTTAAACCATATCTTCCAATTTTGCTCTGTAGGCTTCTTGAGGTGGAATTCTTTGGTGAATGTACAGTCAAATATATAATGATCTGCATCGCCGACCTGACCACAAGAACAACTTAGGGAATTCAATAGATGAAATCATTGTAAATAGGCAGGAACAGGACCATGCCCACTAAGAAAGTATATTAAATATTTATTTATGATTAAAAGTTTTTTGTACATTTTGTCCATTAATGGCCTGACTCTAATAACAGAATTTGAGTTGTGTTGGTTCCAGTAATTTTCCCATTCATCAATTATGAATTGTTTGATTTTTAATTTGACATATGAACAAGGGACAGGAAGATCTAAATACTGCAGCATAGTGGTGGCCAGTTTTGCCTGACGGTCGGCCCTCTCGTTACCTTGGTCACTGGCATGAGCTTTCACCCAAGCCAAGCTAACCAACCGTCTGGAAATATAAATATATTCTTTAATATTATTAAGATATTCCGATTTGGGGTCTACCCTCTTAATTGCATCTATTACATTACATTACACCACTTGCATCCCCGTATTTAGAGCCATTTGGCTCCTTTCCGGTTTGGATGGATGGAGGTGAATTTTATTTTTTAAGAAGGGACAAAAACAAGTAACAGGTACAAGAACAAACGAAAATGAAAAATTAACATACACTGGACAGAACAACATAGAAAACATTACAAAATAGAAAAAAATACGTAGAGGGAAAAAATCATAAGTAGCCGGAAGTGTGTGTCAGTCTGGGTGGATGAGTGACTGTCAGAATGAACATTTACTTGTTGATTATGTTCTAGAGCCCAGCCCGCAGCAAAGCCAGTCGCTGCCAACTCGGCCTGAAGGACAGAATTTGTTGGATTCAGTTTATATGAGAAGTCTGTATATGGATCCTTGTTTTTAAAGATGCACAAGGCGAATCCAGTTTCATCATTGATTCTGGATCCCTCCGTGTACACATCATAAGTATGATTTATCTTGACAGTTAGCTCTATTATTTTTTTCCGGTGGAATTTCGAAAGTCCTTATTAATTTGTCAATTTTATCAATATTAAGTAAAAGTCGAGCTTCCGTCAATCGCATCACCCAAATCTGGAAGGTACATAGCTCTGGCTATAATGTGAAGGGGGGAATGCCAGTCAGGACATTAAGGTCATTAGTAGATGTTGTCCTGTCACCTCTAGTAAATTGCACTTAGAAGATTCGTTGAATGGAGTTGTTTGCTTTGGGTCGTGTTTAAGGACCCTCTCCAAATTCCTGCTCCATAAATAACGGCTTTCTCTATGAATGTATCATACCAATATTTAATTAACTTTTTGTCTACACTCCAAATGATCTTTATAATTTGTTTAAAATTTTTAATTAAGATAACAGCTTTATTGTGTAAGTTTAAAATATGGGCGCTACACGTTAACTTATCGTCTATCAAAGTCCCCAACTATTTAATAGTGGTAGCGTTTTAAATGTTTTTTTTATTTAAATAAAATCTAGGAGGTCTTTTTAGAGTAGTATATTGTTCCGTTCCCGGTCCGCAGGTTATTTGTGTCTTGTATGTTATGGTGTGTTTTACAAAATGTTTTATATATCAAGAAGATAGCCAAAAATTTGGATCACCTGGAATTTTTTAATGTAAAGTGATAGAGAAGTAAGTTTAATGAAAAAGAACCGGTAGATTTTTTTTGTAATTTATTTGTCTTCATAACAGCGTAATTAATTTTTTATGTAATACACTTTTGTAATACGAAAAAAATATATTAAAAAATTTGTGTTAACGGCTCAATAAAGGAAACCGGGTGCCCAGACTGGAACACTAATTTCTTTAAAGACAGCAAAATATCTTTTCTGCTTTTATATATAATTAAAGTATCAAATTCTCCGCAGAATTCTTAAATAAAATATGACTGTATAAGAAATAAAACAGAAATGTTTTTTTGTAATTTATTTGTCTTCATAATACTTAAACTTTAAGCGTATACAACTCCCAAATACTCCAAAATCAAGAAAAAATTAAAAACTAGTATGTCTTAAATCACGTTTTTGGCGAAAATATCCTGGCCAGTGATCATGATCATTTTATTTAAGAAACATATTAAAATAAATATATACTTGTAAAAACTAATTTATGTCATCATTTTGCAAGGTGGGAGTCATGTCCTTAAGAAAACTGTGAAATAAAACTAAAAGTGAAAGAACTTTAGCAACCTTAAAGAAGAAGAAATGCATCCTTTTTTGTCGAAAGTTTTTTCTTCTTCATTTTGCATTAAGACTCGAATTACTTGCGTCCTAAACTGTATATTAAGATAGGTTTATAAACAAGATAAATGAAAAAACTTGCATTATCAGTGGAATTTTATCCAAGGTAAATAATAATTATGAAGCGCTTGAGATTCATTCAATATATGAATATGTAGCAACGGATATTACCTTTTATAGAATAAAATGAGTTTCAGTTTTACTGCAGCTTAACCAATAGTTATTAACAAAACCAGGAAAAATTCTGTTTAAATTTTGAATGCTTTATTCATTCTCGTTTGATAGAAGAAAATCTTGCAAAATCATTTTTCTTTATGATTTATTTAAATTCGCAAAGATGTCCATTATTTCCGGTAATTGGAGATAAAATATATTAAAATAAATTTTATCGCTCGTTTTCAATACAAAAACAAAAATTTTAACTATCTAACAATTTCTGTAAGTATGACTGCACTTATTTAAATCATTGGTTGTGGAAAATTTGATCAATATATTAATTTTATTAAATTTTCAATCAATATATAAATTTCAGATCAATATTTTTATTAAATTTCTTTTTTAGGCTTGATGTTATTTTTTTTATTTTTAAAATGATGAGTTGTGTGCAATTTGCTTAATCATTTGCTTCTTCATTTTCAGCACAAAAAATATTTAATAAACTCTTTCACCATATTTCTTATGAATTAGCAGAAATAGTATTCTCATCGGCACTCTGAGAATACCTTATAAATTGTGCGTTATTCTTATGATAAGAAAATGGAATTTCTCGTTATGTATTATTGAATGAAATGCTTGCATTAAATAGAGCTGAAATAAAAGAGAAAAGAGCTCAATATACACTGACGGAAAAAAATCCCAACACCAAGAAAGAGTTGTGCTAGATAAACGAAATTTGATAGGCGTATTTATACATCTGAAAGTTGACGTCTATTCAAATTTCAAGCTGGACGCATAAGTTTAGCGCCACTATGGAACATGCAAATCAGGTTTGCTTTAAATACGCACTGCAAAGTTCGTGAGCGTTATTCATCGTTGCGATTTGACGCAGTGAGTTGATGTTAGTCAAGAATGCCTTTAAGAAGACGAAGAAGCCATTATCAACAGTTCAACGAGTTTGAACGAGGTCGTGTAGTAAGGCTACGAGAAGGTGGATATTCTTTCCGTGATATTGCAGAAAGACTTAGCAGGAATGTATTTACTTTGCATGATTGTTGGCAGCAGTGTTCAAGGGAAGGTACTGCCTCAAGAAGACCAGGTTCCGGGCGGCCACGTGGCACTACTGAGAGGGAAGACCGCCGTGTTCGGCGTATGGCTGTGGCGCATCGTGCTGCGTCTGCGGCAGAAATTCGAGCTGCAGTTGGCACCACAGTGACACAACGAACTGTTGCAAATCGGTTACTTCAAGGACAGCCCACTGACTCCAAATCACTGCCGTTTGCAACGTGTTTGGTGTCAATCTAGAGTTCATTGGAGGACGGAGTGGAGATCTGTTATGTTTTCTGATGAAAGCCGGTTCTGTCTTGGTGCCAGTGATGGCCGTGTGTTGGTTAGAAGGAGGCCAGGTGAGCGCCTGCAACCAACCTGTCTGCGGCCTAGACACACTGGACCTACACCTGGAGTTCTGCTTTGGGGAGCAATTTCCTATGACAGCAGGAGCACTCTCGTGGTTATCCCACGCACCCTGACTGCAAATTTGTACGTCAGTCTGATGATTCAATCTGTTGTGCTGCCATTCATGAACAGCATTCAAGGGGGTGTTTTCCAACAGGATAACGCTCGCCCTCATACCGCTGTTGTAACCCAACATGCTCTACAGAGTGTCGGCATGTTGCCTTGGCCTGTTAGATCACCAGATCTTTCTCCAATCGAGCACGTATGGGACATCATTGGACGACAACTCCAGCGTCATCCACAACCAGCATTGACCGTCCCTGTTCTTACCGACCAAGTGCAACAGGCATGGAACTCCATCCCACAAACTGACATCTGGCACCTGTACGACACAATGCATGCACGTTTGCATGCATGCATTCAAAATTCTGGCGGTTACACCGGTTATTAATGTACCAGCATTTCACATTTGAAATGGCTCTTCTCGCGCTTACATTAACCTGTGATCTTGAAACTTTAATCAATTCAATGTGTTACCTAGACAAATGTATTGCCGAAATTTCATTACTCTACAATAATTTTTTCTTGGTGTTGGGAATTATTTTTCCGTCAGTGTAAAGCCAATACCCTTTGAAAATGTTTATCCTTTATTTACCTTTGTTAAGGCAATCATACTTTAGTGAATATGAGAACCTGCTTAAAAGAACAGACAATCCATGGCTTTATTTAGATATGTACCATTATTGTCGTCATGTTTCCTCCATCGACAGTGGCAGGAACATTTGAGTTCCAAGATTACTAATTTCCAATTAGTGAATCAATTTTGTCAAACTAATGGACTATTCCACGGAAGCATCTTAATTAGGCATTTAAGAGATTTTCAGAAATAATTAATATATTCAAAATAATGGACGCCAAATATCCCGTTAAGATTACCAACAATTTAAACGAAGTTAGAACATTTCAATTAATAATTATACTAACTTATTTACAATTTCTGCAAAGAATTAATCTAATCAAATTTTAATAATTAATACTAAAGGTGAAATCATGATCTTTTTTTGAATCAATTGAAATTTTGTTAGATATGTTTTGTCCCAGTATACATTTTAAATATACTCTAATCCAATGATTAAACAGCGTTTCCAGAATATGGGACCATACAAGAAATGTTAACATTAATGGACATAAGCCAGTAGTTACTAACTTAAAAGCAGTTATAAGATAGGTAAAATGTTATAGAAAAATTAGAAAAATTAAATTCCATGAACAATCGAAATTTTAGTTTATTCTTTCTTCGTTACTAGCCGCCTTCGGAGACCCGATTGTTCGCCGGGAATATGATTTCAACTCAATCTTGCAATATTTTATATTCATGGTTCTCTTCAAAAACGTAATTTTAAACTTCAGATTGTGGTAGATATTTAAACCATGTTCTATTAGTGACCTTGGACCTCTTCTGTTCATTGTCTACATAAATGTTCCTAAAGGAGTCGAATAACTGTCCATGTCATGTAACCTCTAGTTCCACGTTGTCAACACTATCTTCACTTTCTCATTCCTCTTGTAAAATATGCATCTGATTTCAACATTAAAATGATGCAGCACATTTTATGGTCAGCGGCATGCTAGCTGGATGAAAACATGCCGAGAAAAGAATGAAAACATAACAACCATAACCATTCAGCTTAATGTATATATTTCTTAATCTAATCAAAGCAATATCTCCGGGAGCTTGGGTTACAGATTTCACAAAAATCTTGATGAAATAAAACATGAAAGCAAAATCTATTAGGATCCTATCGCAGATTACAGCAATGAAAAAAAAATATGCCATAAAATATTTGTTTAAGCAATGAAAACGGTTTGAGTTGCGTTGCAACAATGAAAAGTATTGTTGTAATTTATGCCAAAAAATATTTTTAAAAATTTATTAAAATTCGAGAAAACATTGTTCGGAAATTTCATTGATATCATTTGAAAGGCACTTTTTTGCACTTTCAGATAATGTAAAAATGTTTTTTGTGCTGTAATATTTTCGGAAGTTATTAGAAAAAACTAAAAGATTCGCATAATTTTTAATTAGTTAAAATTTTAATTAAAATTTCAAAAACGGGCTCCGAGATGCACATTAGGGTGGATCGAAAAGTATAGGAAAAAAATTTTTTTTTTAAATTCTTTTTAGCATGGGGCGGGAAAGTTGTGTTTTAAGTATATTAGTTTATATAATTTTTTTATTGAAATTCATTTATGTCTTCCGGTGCCCCAAGCGCCTCAAAAATAGTTAAAAATTCATTAAAAGTAAAGTTTTCATTTATTTTTTTATTGAAATTCATTCATATCTTCCGGTGTCCCAAAAATAGTTAAAAATGATATTTTTGGGGGGAAATTTATAAAAAAATATTTTCAAAATTTCCTTTAGCGCCGGGTAAGAAAGTTTTGTTTTGGGTATATTAGTTTACGCTTTTTTATTATTATTAAAGTTCATTCATATCTTCTGGTGGCCCGAAAGCCCCCACAAAAGTTTAAAATTGGCATTTTTAGAAATATCTATTAAAATTGTGAATTAATGAAAAATATTTGAAAAATTGGCAGATTATTCAAGTATTAAAGTATAAACTTATAAATAATTATAATTTTATAATAATACATGAAGTATAAATTTAATAGTCTAAGCAATAAATCACAAAACTTATAAAAAGTTAACTTAATCATAGATTTTTTAATTTTATTAGTTTGAAGATTTACATATTTCTAAAGGATGTAATCCTTCTTGGTATTATAATGCTTGATAAGACTTTTTGATTGTATCCTATTCAATATGAAGCCGTGTCTCTTCTCTTCTCCATATACACTTTCGGACGCTTCAGACACTACGCGAAAACATCTTGCTACAGCTTGGGTATGGCATGGATATTTTGACCGTTCCTCCGTCTAACGTTTACCATGTCCTCTATTTCTTTAAATGGCGCATTCATCAAAAGAGGTGGTTCAAATTTCCAACTCGTTGCCAGTTAATAAGTGCGAAAAAATCCTTTGCTTTAAAGTCTATTTTTGGTACTTCAAATTTCTTATTCTGATGATCATCTGTTTTCATTTCTAGCACAAATTAGTTTTCGTAGTGCTATAGACCTTATATCCTCTCTGTTATCTGTGAGAATTGACAATAGCAAATTTTCTGATTGACAAAAGAAGCTATTTTGTTGAATAAAAGTGTGTACTATATTTCTTAAATTGGGTTCCAAATATCTAGAAAATGAGATAAGTCTCCAAATATGCAGCGCTCCTTCTGTTATGGAGGGCTTTGTCTGACATGGAACCATAAAGGTTGCATATACCTTCATAATATATGTTGCAAGAATAATAAGATTGTCAGAGGGTTTTTCTGTGACCACATACAACCTTAACATTCTACCTGCAATTGTTAGCCACCTTGAGTGAACAACTGGACCAGGCTTTCTTAATGTCAGGTCAGAATAACATTCACCGAGTGATATCGGTATGCAAATATCATATAGATATTTTTGATCATTGCTGAGAACCATTCTATCTATATTATGTGGCATATTCTCCATACTTATTGAAGAAAAAGGAGCTACAGGTAGCTCCTCGCAGGTTTTGATTGCTTTACCAAGTGGTTGACAAAATTCTTTAGGACCAGTTGTTGCACCATCCAAAGAATTTAGTAGATGACTGAGAGGTAACTAATTTGTTTGAAGCAAAAAAATTCACCATTGTAATGGTCTATTGAGGCCAGTTCCATCAAGCGAATAATACCTCCCTTGTGCCCAGTATTAACATTTGTTCCATCGCATCCAATTACTGTTAGATCATTTAATTGCATATTATGTGTTCCAAAAAATTGAGTATTGCTTCTTTTATGGCTTTAGCTCCTCCTGTTGCAGCAGTAACATGTCCGATATACACAAGTAGGTTCGTTCACAAGAGTATAATGCTCCTCGTTTGTGGTCTTTGAGTAGTACTTTTTGTCTTCTTAATTAGCACTTTCGTGTTGTCTTTTCTCCTATCGAAATATAATCTGGTTAAAAGAGACCGAGACATTGTTAACTTAGTAGACTTTGAAACTGCATTTTAAAGCTTTTTACGCTGTCTACGAATTTTATTGCGGTCTACCACATGCGAAACCTCTCCTTCGTGTATAATTCCAATGTCTTGAAGAACAGCGCTGGCAAATGAAGTAGCTGTTCTATCTGAAATTCCGTATCAATCACATTCCATTACTAAGGTAGGGAAATCTAAACGATTTTATGATTGATATTCCAAGGTAATTACATCCGATTCTGTACACAAGGACGAAGACATAGTGTTGAGCTCAAGTAGCTCCATTGATTGAGCATGAGCAGAATCAACATCAGTTTTAACCATTTTACATTTTATTCTTTTGTCTTCCATCTGTTTTCTTTTTCCTTTTCTCTTTTTTTCAGTAGCAATTACTTCCACTTCTCCAATAACCATTTTCCTTTCTAATATTCGATCTTTTATAAACAATCGCTCATCAAGTGGAATTATCATATCTTTTCGGAATTTACATGTATCGAAATTTGTACACTTACAAATCGAACAAACACGATATTTTTTCATTACGATAATTTTCCAGTTTTTGTTGGTATTTTTTATCATTCCTTCGCCCTCTCCTCTACATTTCTCTCTGTAAAATCGTTTCTTTAACACATTTTTAATTTTTAATTCGAAATTTGCATAAAAAACGTTTTTTTGCAAATATTTAAGCGTCCTGAGGCACCGGAAGATATTAAACAAAGTTGAAAAAATTTTGCATATATGCTAGTACACTTAAAAGACAACTTTTGCACTCTATGCCGATTATTTTATCCACACTTTGATTTTTCGATCCACCCTAGTGCACATTCCCACCCTTCAAAGTATGGTTGAGCCCAATCTCATAGCTCCAGGTCTAGCGGTGTGCCCTGTAAAGGACAAACATTCTTTATTATTAGCAAAGATAATAAACATAAAATAAGAGTAATTGATGCGTTGAGATGATTGAAACAGCGCACTATTTAAGTTAAACTGAGCTGGGTATCATATTAAAATGGAAAAACTTGTTTTCTTGATCAAACGAGTCTTACCCTCCATAATAGATAGCACAAAAGGGCCGGGAAATTAAAATTATTTGAATTTTAAACATGTCTATTTCTCGATTCCTATAATCTCCTCTGATTCTCAACGCCTCGATTAATATTTGTAATATCATCAAAGTGTCTGAAGGCATTGTAAAAGTGTATACTCAATAGCAGAGGAAAAGTAACTGGTACTGTTTAATGCCATATCAAATCTTATACTGTTTATTTCAGGTCCGAAAATGTTAAACAAATTTATATTCATGATCAAATCCAAACTGGTAATAAGCTTCCGGTATGCATTTTATTCTGAAGGATACTCTAAAGAAAGCAACAAATTGCTGAATAAACTGAAGAGTAACATAGTATATTTTATATTACAACAAAAGTAATTAATAAAAAGAGAAAATAATGTCAAATCAACAAAGTAATTGATAAAATATGAGCATCGACGATATTCTCTGATTTCGAACAAGAGCAAACATACCATTCAAAATCTAATCATTAACCTTAACAACTCAAAGAATTCTGAAACAAGCCATTTCGATATCTAATCTTATTGCAAAGTGCTAAATAAGTACTCAAATAGAAAGAGCTCATCAAAGTTGCTCTAACCAGTCTTTCACGAAATTTATT
Organism: Araneus ventricosus; assembly: GCA_013235015.1. Lineage (NCBI taxonomy): Eukaryota > Metazoa > Arthropoda > Arachnida > Araneae > Araneidae > Araneus > Araneus ventricosus. Next base: position 49,206 of record BGPR01004191.1, on the reverse strand, counting down.
CGAGTAAAGGACATACAAACAATTTGGCCATCAGCACTGAGTACCTGTTGGTAGGGGTTTCTTCAGCTAATTGGGCGCGAACAATTGCCTGAGTCCGGATAGAGTTCTCCTAAGTACCATCATTTCAGTTACAAGCCTCAGCATTAAGGGGTTTTCTGAACTCCTAGGTCGTTATGGTGCGCTGCGATGTCATCAAGTGATACTTTTATCGATGTTTTTTTCCTTGTCTTACCATCTTGGCTTCTTTTCCCTTTAATGTTGCAACACAAAGGGTAACATGGATGGCGGAATTGAGAATTTCAAAATTCGTTTAATTTGAAAATAAAAGCTCAAATGAAACACTTATTTTTATGTTTTCGGGAAATAAATAATGAAAAATAAGTAATAGGGATGTAAATATTAACTGAGAAACATTTTATTCACTGATGTGATAAAATGGATGCCAGGATTATAATTATTCAATGTTCTTGTTGTAAATGGTGGCAAAAATGTTACCAACATAACGTTTCCCGGACGGTACTTGCCGGTATGGGTTATTCGAAAAAGTTACCACCATAACATGATACCAAAACATTTTTTCTGAATTTCAACCAACTACAAAAAATGCGCATACGATTCTATTTAAAAAAAAAATAAATAAATAGGAGATCCTCAGAACAAGGATAAAAAAATCAGATTTCCAGTGTTACGTTCCTGAGGATCTTTCTGTCTCGTTCTCATCATTATGAAATAATTTTTAATAACAACACTTAGTGAATTAAATTATACTGGATATTTATTCTAAATTAAATGAAGCATTTTATTGTGTATGCAGACTACACATTTACTGTGTGTTTTGCAAAACAGTAAAAATTTGTTAAAGGACGCGAGTGTTCAAAAACGAATCAGAATCGTGTACAGTGAAAACCTCGAGAATCCTAACTAATTGGGACCTGACCACTGTTTCGGATTATCCGGAGAATTCGTTAAAATATTCTTGATATTCCAAATGCAGTAGAATATTGATTTTGGGTACTCTATGAAAGACTTCGAAAAGAGCTAGCTGCATGGTATAGTCGAGCCATAAGCAAAAAGGTTGAAGGTAGTATCTTTTAGCTGGAATGATTCAGGGTTACTATGACAACGAGCGATAAAAATAGCCTACTGGGTTAAAAGTAGAAGGATTGGTTTTACCTATTGTCTAGTCCGCCCGAGTCGAGCCAGTGTTCACTTCACTGATGAGTTGCCCTAAAGAAACGTCTCATTGTTTCGTTTTGGCAAAGTGTTGATCGTGTTGAAGTGTGTGTCGTATGAATGAATTAATTCTTGTTGAAGTGCAGTATCATTGTTCCCACAAAACATTGTTTCGTGTTCAAGAGTTAATATCAAAATAATCCCGAGGAAAGTGAAGAAAAAGACGTCTTGACAGATCTTGTATCAAACGCAGATGTGACTAGTGTACTTTAAATGGCGCTAAGCACGCTGCCGCTACAACGACCAACGTGATGCTACGTGGCGCTAGCGCAACATCGGATCGTGAAGCAGGTTAAGTTCTTTACGTCAAAAGAAAATAACCTATTTTGTTTCTAGTACTTAAGGTGCTGTGTTCATTCTTAAATACCGATTCAAATGTTTCTTTTAAGTTAGGAATATACATTAGCTTTGTTTCTCATTCGTAATCGTTATTTTTACTTAGTTTTTTAATAAAATTTTTTCAGAAAATTAAAAAGATGTTTGGATTATCCGAAACTTCGGATTTCAAGGGCTCGGATTACGAGGTTCCACTGTAATGATACAGAGTGAGGAACGTCATTGTCTCGTATTGGGGAGTAAGAGAACACGACAAATTAGAAAGTTAAGTAAACAATATGAGTCTTTTCCATAATTTAAGGAAAATTTGCGAAATGCTAAGATGTTGCGAAAGGCATTCAAAGCCGAGACGGAGAGTACATTTCTGACGTTATCAGCATATGAAATCATGAGTATTCTGGCAGATTTCTGCCTTATATTGAAAGGGCGCAGAAGACACGTAGATGAGAGTAATATCCTTAGCGTTTTCCACAGCGATATCGCTAAAGGATGAATCTGAACCATGTAGTGATACAGGTCAGAAGAGTCTAAGTCTCTTGTTCTGCTTTTTGAAGTATCTTTTTCTCGTTCTGGAAAACTCTTGTTCTTGTTCTGGAAGTCTTTTGTTCTCGTTCTGGAAGTCTGTTGTTTTCGTTTTGGAAGTCTCTTGTTCTCGTTCTGGGAGTCTATTTTTCTCGTTCTGGAAAACTCTTGTTCATGTTCTGGAAGTCTTTTGTTCTCGTTCTGGAAGTTTTTTTTTCTCGTTTTGGAAGTCTCTTGTTCTCGTTCTGGAAGTTTTTTTTTTCTCGTTCTGGTATCTTGAAGAAAGATGCAAAGAACGCGGCAAATAAGCAAGCGTATGAGAACAATATGAGTTCTAATAGTAACATAAGGAGTAATTTCGAAATGCTAAGCGGTTTCTAAAGTCTTTCACAGTTGAGACCACAAGTCGGGGAACAGTGGGTAGTATGGAACACTTAAGGAAAATGTAATATAACATTTATATTATTTGTTGGGATGAGCTATAACTGATCAAAATGATTCTTTGAATACTTTCCTTCCTGCTGATTATATTAAACAAATTTATCTAAGCTTTCAAAATTACATATGACAAATAATTTTTAAGTCGGTATCTTACAAAAAATTAAATATGCCGGGTAGTATGGACCACACTAAAGAACAAAAGGTTTAAAATAAAATCAAATAATTTTTTGGGTAGAAATGGATATATTTTGAATCTGTAACTAAATTACAATACTAGAAAGAAATTTTCTGACATTTCCATCGTTATCCTATTAGTCATTTAATTTTAGTTTATTATTAGTTATTTAATTAATTTTTCTCTTTTTTCATTGTACTTCTAGGCGCACCGCAATGGTCGGATGCAGCCATATCAGGCATTTTATTTCCAAAAACACTTGTAATTGTAATTAGGTTAGTTTAATTATATTAACGTTCAGCTTTGAAGCAACACGAGGGCTATTTCGGAATGGACCTCGTAATCTGAACCTCGGTCAGATGGCGAGGTTGACGCCTGAGCTGGCACCAGCTCTCCAAACTTCCGGGCCACTCCAGTAACAGGACCTTCGGCCACTAAACATGATTTAACTCACAACAGGCCCACTATACGGCGGAGTTTCACTGGAATAGGGTTTCGAACCTGGATCCCTCGGGCCGAAGCCCAGACCTTACCACTAGACAATCGCTTCATGGCATTCGCAGACCACTATCTCGAACCTCGCCTTCAGGCTCCTTCTTGAACTTGGGCATTTATTCGCAAGGTAAAAAAGTATGCTCACATGGTCCATACTACCCGACTGACATTGACCTATCACACTGGTGTCGGCTTAAGTCGGTTAAAGGAAGCAAGATGCAACTTTTATGGCATAACCTAATTCTAAATCTTTCATAATTTTTTTCTTAACTGTAGAAGTGCAAGGAGTCGTCACAAATTACAGGAATCAACAACTTAAAGGGTCACAAACAAAGAAAATTTACTTTGGAACGACAAAAAAACAGTTAGGTCAACCAGCTATTTGTACATGGCAGGCTGATGCTATGGCTGTACTTTAGGCATAATAATGGGCTGCTATCAATCGTCAGGCCCTAGAATCGCTAGGTAGGGCATAATACTCGAGGGCCCATAATACCTGCTGTTTCCCTACACATGTGATATCATCGGTGTATGGAATCATGAGTCTTCTGGAAGACTTCTGGCGTATATTAAACAGGTGCAAAGATGCGGAGTATTATCCACAGTGATACGTACCCCAAAACCTACAGGCAACCTCAGAAAAAGTAATCTAAACTTGATAGATCCACCAATCGTATCAGGCAATCTATAGAGCCAACAAGTCCACCCCACTATTGTACAAATGCAGAATGTGAGAGAGTAACAAAACTAAGTTTCAGCTAGATTAAAAGAAATATTTATGAATACTTATAAAAACCGTATAGTTATTTCTGCAGACATTACAGTTTGAACTTATCAGAGACCAACTATGAAGTTTTAGTTACGCTACATGTATAAAAATGACTTGAAATAAATTTGAGGGTGCTCAATATATAATATTTAATTTGATATAAATGTTTTTTGCATGTGATAAAATCTTAAAAGTTTCAACATTTGAAAAATAAGTTTCCTATGCAAAAACTTATTTTTGAAGATTTCCAACAGAAAACTATAAAGTATCTTGATACTTATATAATATTATAATGTATATATCTTAACACTTACACACTAAAACATTATGAAATATTGTCTTAAAATATTTCATGAATATTTGATATTTTTCAACTTCATTTACAATTTGGAGCAATAATTTCGAATTTATAAATAAACAAATGTTTTATATCAATTATTTTTTATATCAATTATTAATGGAAAATTTATGGCTAATGTTTTCGAAACTAAAATAATCGCTCAGTTTATATTTTCATGCCCACAAAATGCTGCATTGAGTAGAAAATTCGAATAGAGGCTCGCTGAATGCCTGCATTTTTCTTGAGCTGAAAATTGAGCAATTTTCTTATCGCTTTTCTGCAAAAATCGATTAAATTATTTCCATCTGACAAGATAATCACTATAATTATTTCATCCAGAATAAATGAGTAATAATTTGGTCCAGTAACGTCATAATTGAGATGCAAAGTAGTTTTCGGGATATTTTTAAAATTTTTGTATCATCAGGTGTAAGAAATAAATACGCTAAGACGATTTTCTAAGCCCGATTTTTATGCTACTTCTTTCTGTCGAAATCATCCCTAATTTATCATGATAATTTGAAATGATTGCTTTTAAGATGTACAGTTATTTGGTTTACATATTTAATAATACTCTGGTTTTAAATCAGAAACCACATATTGATGTTAATTTAACAATATTCTGAAATAGTTATGAGAAACTTTTCTGTTTCTTCTTGCATCCTGAACAGTGTTAATTATAAATTTATACGGTTCTTTGATTTGGAGCATTAAAAGTGTGTTGTTAAATTTCTAATATTTGTATTAGTTTTTTTCTCTTATTGATAAAAAGTATTGAAGATTACGTACAATTTGAAGGTAAGCAACTTCAAATAAAA
>BGPR01004191.1:24234-35203 GCA_013235015.1 Araneus ventricosus | reverse complement strand
CATTTCAGTTGCCTTCGTTCCATTTCAGCTACTTTAGTAGACCTTCCAGGAGTGAGGATTAAGGAAGTGTTGGCATAAGTCATCTATTGATCAGAGCCGAAATTCGGAATTTTGATCTCTCACATCGCCGCATTATAGAGTAGAATTTTTTCATTTTTTTATTATTTTTATTCGCATATTTTAAATAACATATTTCATTAGTTAATTAATACAAAATGTATTCTAAGTAGAGTTAATTTTCTTATTAACTGTGAATGATCGTCTAAAACTCAGCGTGTCTGATGCAAAGCACTGTTACAAAAAGCGTCCGGTGTGTGTACGTGGTTGTAATCCAGCAAGCAGGATAAAGAAAAAAATGCTTTATTCTACGGAGATTTAAAAAAAAACAAGCACGGGTAACAAAACTAAACAGCGTTGTATAAATTGACAACACAGGTCGCTAATAAATCTCAGTAACAGCACTTGCAGTATCGCTCAATGTATATTAGTTCACCATATTGCATTGCGGTCAAGGTATCAAAGACGACTGATTGATCATTTAACGTAGCTTGGCATTTATATTTTTCAGACAGGATGTGATGTCACGTAGTCTTCTCTAGAAGGTTCTTGATGTATCCGCTCCCAGTAGAGATAGGACCATGTTTCTTGTATTTTCTAGAAGCTTCGTTTTGTCGCCAACTGTATCGCCAAATTTGTAGCCAAGGTCGGGGCTGATTCGCTTGGCTTCAAGTAAAACCTCTGTAAAACTCTCTTTCTTGCGATAAGATAGAATTTTAAGGAAACAACTTTACAGCTTCGTAAAAGTACTTTTTTTTTCTAATTTCCCGATGGCTTATGCAATTTGTAATCTTTTATGAGAATGATTTTCTATAAATCTTGGGTATTCTTTAGCGAGATTGCGAAAATATAGTAATATAAATAGTATATGTTATTTTATAAATGACAACAATACGTATGTTTTAGATCTTTAAAAAATTACGCGTGATATGAGCGACCGCCTAATTTGAGGCATATGATAGCTGTGACTAGCAAAAGGTTAAAGATAGCTAATCTAATCAGAGGTGGTAAAAGAGTTTGCTATGTCCATTTAAAAATTTATGAATTTCCAGTAAATATACTTTCCATGGCCTTTAAAGGAGATAAAGAGGAAAATATTTTATCCACGAGACTATACATGAATTTTATCATACATTTTTGAAGGAATTAAACCTTTTCTAAGAAAAGGTTTATACCTTAGAAAGGGTTTAATTCCTTGAGAAGGTGTTATAAAATTCAAAGATAGTCTCTTGGATAAAATATTTTAAATTCTCTCCTTTTTGCCATATTATTTACATCCGATACAATAAAAAGTCATATTTTTCACTTCGAAATAAGAAGCCTTAGTCACTCAGCAAGTCATTCATCTTCAATGATTCGAAATCCATTTACTCTCCTCTTATATTTATTTACTCCTTCACCAGAGAAGATATATGAGAAATAAGGGAAATATCTTATACGAGACCATATATTTACATATAAGAAAACACCCAAGAAATCTATTGAAAACAGCATCCGGAAACCTCAGATGCCACGCTTTGTGCGGCTCTATTTCCTTCTCTAGGGTCCTCTTTCAAAGTGTTGACTGGCAGAAAAAACATCACTTCTGGCTTTAAGGCCCAAGAAATAAAAGCCAAGAAACGGATGCGAGGAGCACAGAGGTTGTAAATTATCCGTGACGTCAGAAATGTTTCGGTTTGAATTAATGTTGCTGTTTTCTTCCAGACTTCAATGGGTTTTTATAGTCTTAAGTCACTGTATACTTAAGCCGTAAAATAAATGCGTGCTCTGCTCTATTATATGAAGGAAATTGGAAAAATTTATTGGGGCGTATAACAGTGGGAAGAAGAAAAACATACACATTTCTATTTACTTATAATATATTTAGGGTTGAACCATTTATTGAAAATGTAATAAATATTTTTCTCAGCTAACTATATGCCTTCAGTCTATTGCTATTATAAAGTAGGAAAGGATATAAAACAAAGCGGAGTTGTGAGTACATATTTGAAAAGTTTATGTTAGTGGTATTTATCATGTGGGAAATCTCATTATTCTATCTGCTATTTATAATAGGCTTGGATTTATATAGAGTTAAACCGTTTATTGGAAGTGTGAGTAGGAAAGCTATAAGACAAAGCAGAATGGTGATTACATATATGAAATATTTATGCTAGTAATATTTATCATGTAGAAAACGCATTATTCTTTCTGCTGCTTATAATACATTTAGGCTTAGAGAGAGTTGAACCACATATTGAAAGTGCCATAAATATTTTTCTGAACTATTTAACTACCTGTTTTCAGTTTATGAATATTATGAAGAAGAAGCCATAAAAATATGAATAGAATGGATATATGAAGAAGGTTAAGTCTGCTATATTAATTTTCTATACTAATCTTTGCTATACTATTTTTGTTAATGTTTTGATTTTAATAAATACTATATATTATAAAAACTTTATATGGCATTAATACACTTTATCAGCTGATATACCCGTCGTTGCTCGGAATAAAAATATTTTCACGTCTAAGTACTTATAACACTTTCAACGTAATAGCCCCTCGGCCAGCAGTTCAACCCCTCATTCCTTTTTCTCGCCCTAGCTTGAACCACCTGGTACGAATCTAGCAGTCTTTGGTATTCTATTTCCCACTCCCCATCAAAGCTACTGCGAAAACAGTAGCTCTTTTTTTCAGTGGTTTTCATTGCCATTATCCGGACAAGAATTCTCTTCTCTTTAATGTTTGTGTTACTGACCAGAAAAATACCACATAGTGCTCTTTCTTTTCCTCCTTAGACCTCTCCCTTCGGTAGGAACCGGGCTCAATAATCTTGAAAGAGTTTACACACTCATTAGGATCATTTAAAAACTTCTGAAATGAAATGAACCATCGCATAGAGAGAGTAATTAACTTCGTTGGATTCTGGTGCAAACATATTGAAAGAGACCTTTGTAATTAATAGAAATAATTGTAAGAATACAAGAACCAAGAATTTGATAAAAAAATAAAGATTTATTTGAATTTAGTTACAATAAAAAAATCATTATTACACATTGTGTTCGAAATAAATTTCGAATTGTTTCTTAAAATTGGGGGAAAGAAGGTATGACATTTAAATTCAGATAGTAAAAAGAAAATTTTTTGCTCTTTAAGGTAGTTCTCTGCTGCTCTTAAGCTGGATTAACCATTACTCGTTTAACCGTCATATCTTAATACATGGCATCGTCTAAGAAAGTTAATGTAGGTTTTTAATCGTTGGTTTCTAACATCATTTCTGTACATTACTTTTCTTATACTGAAGTTTATATCGATTGTTTTATAAATTTAAAAACAACACGTATATATTATTCACTTTTATAGGATTTTATTGAGGACATAAATTGAGAGATTTCTGTTATCCGTCTATTCGGTTAACCGTCACAGCCCTGGTCTGGATGGCGACGGTTAATCGAAGTTTAACTGCATATAATCATCTTTGTGCAGAACCTCCCTTGGAATTAATGTCCACTGAAAACAATAATTTCTTATATTAATTTTAAAAGTGGCAAATGCAGATGAATGAATTATTTGATGAAACAGTAAATTGGCTTGAATTCAATTGTATAAGAATTAAAAAATGACGGGAGGTTGACTTTTCAAACAGCTGTTGATGTTAAAGGCGTAGGACTACTTTACTCGCGTGTCTCTTTTGTTTCTCGAAGTTTCTCGTAAGTTTTTAAGTTTAACTAAGTTTTTTTTGCAACTTCTGTTGTTACTCTTTATCTCTAAAATAAGACATTAGTTATGTTTTTATATAGTTTATATGTAGTTATCAAGATATAGCGGATCGCGCCACCAATTCATGCGTATTTCTGCCCAACTTTGCGATTCAGTAGTCGCTGAACTACAATTCAGATTTTCAAATTATTTTGTAACTTCTGTTGTTACCCTTTATCTCTAAAATAAGACATTAATTATGTTTTTAACATATGTAGTTACATATATATAGAGGATCACCCGTACCAAGTTTTGTGGTGTTATGACGTGTGAATCAATTTCCTTCCTGATACCCCAATGGGAGGAACGTAGTCCTACCTTAAAAAGTATATTGTTAGAAATTGCTTTAAAAATAAGTTTTGAAACGTTAATAACAATCAGAAAAAAAACTTTACCTCAAATGAATTAATATTATTAAAAAAGATTTTTTTTGCTCTTAAAGATGATATAAAAATAATTGCCACGCGATAAATATTTCAGAAGTTATTGCCAAAATAGTCTAAACATTAGGCTTAACAGCTAATTTTCGTTATTTAATTAAATATCTTACGAATTAATTATTTCTGAAAGTTGAAATAGCACAGTTGATCTAGAAATGTACTCCAGAATATCATGTGCAAATTGCATGTAGCGTTCATCTTTTAGGAGGAGTTCTTGTGACAGACGCACACATAGACACATGTTCTGTTTTATATTATAGATGCATATACAATTTTTTAAAAATATGATTATGTCTCATGGAGATTCGGTATTAATTGTCATGCTAAGATAAATATGGAGGGTACAGAGTTTAAGTGGACCATGGGATTCATTTCCGCGAAAACAATTCTCAAAGTTGATATGCTGTATTTAAAATAACAACTGGGCTTCTAATTGCTCTTGCTGCTTGGTGAATACAAACTGAACTATGGGTTTTAATTCTTATTACACAGAAAATATAGCGTTTCTACACTTAAATGGCAGTGTTAGTGCAAAATAGGCAATACATGGACTTGGTGTACCTTAACCCTGGGTGGACGAGGTGGCCTAGTAGTAAGGTGTAGGGCTCGGGTTCGGACCCAGAGGGCTCCAGGTTCGAAACCAGATCTCATTGAAGATCCTTCGTGTATTGGGCCTGTTGAATGTTACATCATACGTAGGGGGTCAAACGTATATTGTGGAGCGGAAGTTTGGAGAGGGGGTGCCAGCTCAGGAGCCGTCCTCGTCATCTGACCGTGGTTCAAAATTACGAGGTCCTTGTGGTAGGACTATAAAAGTAATCCGTTCAAATTCATAGTTTTTTTTAAATATGAAAAAAGGGCCACATAAATTGCTTTCGTATAAACTAAAGGTAACTTATGCACATAAATTTTGTTTCAAATGTAGAATTTAGTTCCACATAATCAAATTTTATCACATACAAGAGGAACACAAAACTACATAACAAAATTACATATAGAATTTAGCATCGGAACGGAAAACATTGTAACACTAAAAGTAGTAAATTCTATGAGGGAAAAGATTTTGGCTTCGTATCGAAGAAACAACAGTGTCACTAACTGTGGTCACATCATTTAGGCAAACTTAGAGAATTTTGAGGGATGGATGAGTTAAGCTGATTGGGTTCGCTATAACGATTATAAAATCGTCAATAACTATGGTTACATATAGTGGATTTTGAATTCATTTTAATTTCGTATGAAATGATGCAATAACTTTAATAAATGCAATTGGACTGGTCTTAGAAAAAATGTACAATATTTTTAAAGAGATAAGGTGTATTCAAAAAAGAAAGTTTGATACTCATATCCTAGATTAAACCTTCAATGGAATTCCCTAGAAAGAGCTTTGATCAAAACACCACCCTCCTACCCCCGTGCCTGTAACCATTATGGCTACTGAACGGTTAAATGGATATGAAAATGTCACCTTTATTAAGGATCGCAAAAAAAATTATAGATAGGCTAGGGAAAGTGCCGAGAATATACAGATGAAACAAATACTTTTCATGTGCAATGAACATAAAAATAAGCAAACAAACACTGCAAATACAAAAGTTCATGAAACTCTGAACGGTATTTTCGCTGAAAAAAGAGCAACGAATTTCTTTACGAAAAGAAAATAAAAGACAATTTTAACCATGCAGGAAAAAGTAAGAAACAAATTAATAATATTTAAGATTATGCTAAACAGAATGGGAGAATACAAAAAAGAGAGAAAGGAAAAAAGCATAAAACAAAACATTAATTAATCACTTATAAATTGCACAAAAACAACGTGCATACCTGAAAGCAAAAGAACTCATACGCATCTCTAAACTTTTGACATTCAATGATAAAAATAAAATAATAATAAAAGTTGTTCTGTTCTTCGTTGTGTATCTCAAGTCGAATGCATCAAAAATGCGCAAAATTGTTGAGATTACTCACAATCATAGTTCTAAAGATCTGAGTAAAATACGCACTAAAAATAGTTCTACACTGCTAAGGATGTTGAAATTTATCACACTATACGATTTTGATAAGAACAGGCCTTAGGGTTTGAGGCTATTGATGAATAGCCATCGTCTTTCAGAGAGAGCAACAGGGGTTAAATCTTTTCAAAGAGGGTGTTGTGAAGTGAAGCCAAATGTAACCGCCACCAGGCGGCGAAGTTGTGACGTCAGCCTGCGAGCTGACAGATATAAGGAGAACCACTTGTGGTCTCGGCGTAGTTGTACGTTTTGTGTGTATCTCTTTGTCTGTGTCGCCCATTGTCAATAAACGTATGAGTCTGAAAGGCTTTTAGTCTTATCTGGCCAAAGTACCCAGCATCTGGTAGATGCAAGCCCCATGAGGTTTATGAACTTCGATTCCATGTTGAATGGTTTTCGAACAGAGGGATCTGTTTTGGAGGTTTAAATTTTATTGTTTTGTGGATTTTTATGACTGGACTGTTGGACGCAACTCTCCTAAGCCATTCTTGCATTAGATTTGGTGCAGATTTCCTTATTCCTCTCATGCCGAGCGAGGAGATCTAAAAGTTTTCCCTTAACAACGACGAAGGCCGGTCTGAGGCGTTTGGCTCCCTTTGAGGGGAGTGAGGTTCTCAGATCGCTTAGGCGATAAGCACGGTAGGGGGTCTAATTATCCTTGCCAACCACAGCCCATTTCCGTGTGGCTTAAGGGAAGTTTATATCAGGGATGGACGGGTGGGGGAGATGACCACCCAGGTTGGGAGAGTCCAATTCATGTCGTTTCCTCCCAAAAACTCCCGGTTTTAAAGGAGCAAGAAGAAAAAAGTCTCATCGGGATTAAAGAGTTAAATGCCAAAAGATCGTGAGACTGCCCTCACTGGCATAGTGGATTACTGCGCCATATGCAAAAGTCGTTGCGTGCGACTCCAAATCTTTTCAGGTAGGCAGGAAGGGACCATTCTCTGTAAAGAAGATGATGTCTTCTCTTACCCAATTCATTGGATGTAGACTAACTTTCGTGATAATGTTAAAGTGCACTCCTACCTCTCCTACCTTCATTCCATTCTTCCTGCAAATTTTCTAGCATGGCTTTTCTTAGGAGATTTTTAATAAATGACTTGAGGAGTATAATGTTGATGTAACTCTGCCCATTCCGCGTTGCTGCTTTCGTTAACTGGTAGCTTGTGTGAAATATGAAAATCAGTAATCTTAAAGTTCATTTTACACTAATACACTGCATGAATACATTATCAAGGTTCCATATCATGGAAATTATTACACAATCAATCACCAAAAAGAGACTTTTAAAAGGCTTTGATTGTTCATTTTGTGACTGAAAGATTTTTTTTAAAATCGGTCTGTTCTTAGACATTAAAAATGAATCCTGGAGATTGAAAGGAGATTTTTATGTGAAAAACATGAATTTCTTTTAAAGCTGTAAGAAAGACCAAATGTTTTTAGTTTTCTCTTTTTACTTTTTATATTTATTTTTTACTGTCTTTCTATTATCAGTTAAGATACAATTTTTATGGTTAATAGTTTAAAAACTATTATTTATTATAGTTTATTTAAGTGAAGTTTAATTTAGTTAAATTTAGTTTATGCAGATAAATTTCATTAAAAAAATTTAACAGCATTCTTTTACATTTATATCAACATTCAAAATTAGGTTTCTTAAGCCTTTTTTACTTTCTCGTATACGTAGTATACAAAGAGAAAGTATTGTAATCGTCAAAAAATTCGAACACGAGATTTTGACGGATCTCCACGTTTAAGACCTCCCTGAGTCCGAAAAACACAATTTTGGAATTATGTCTGTATGTCTGTCTGTGTGTGTGTGTCTGTCTGTGAACACAATAACTCGAAAACTATTAGAGCTACGGGGATGGAATTTGGTATGTGGTCTTTAAACATAATTTGTAGGTTTCTATCAAATTTTGGACAAAATCCGTCATCGGGAAGTCTGTCTATTTGTATGTCCGCGGTCATGTGAACACTATAACTCAAAAACATGAATAGCTAAATGGATAAAATTTGGTACACAGTTTTATCGTTATGAATGTAGGTCCGTATAAAAGTTTGGGCCAAATCCGTCAAAAAGACGCGTTCAAATTGCATATTCAATTTCTTTTAATCCGATTCTCATGCGCATGCGTATTAGTAGCAATCTGTTATTGTTGTAAATTTTATTTACAACAATAAATAATGTTTTCAAGCATCAATTGTTAACAATTTTTTTATTGTTGTAAATCAAACCGATCTCATTATTTCAGCAAATCTTTTATTCACGCGCATTTGCAATTGTTACGGTTGTGGTAGTATAAATTGTTTTCTTGGGAATTCAAATCCAAAGCAGAATTTTCGCTTTAGCATTCATTGCACTGCCTATTTTATCGCGCCTGCTTCAAAGTATTATTTTTTGGAAACGTGGCAACAGATATTTGATTTCAGGTTTGTTTGTTTTTATGTTTTACTTTCTCGTATACGAAGTATACAAAGAGAAAGTATCTCCACTACGAATCTCCACTAAGAAAGTATACGAGAAAGTTTAGGGGAGACCACTCCCGCTGGTTTCTTAAATTATCGAAAGTATTGCATTGTTCTTTATGATTCTTATTGTCAGATGGTTTAAGTCTGTAAAGTTAATGTGTGTTGGTTTACATAAGCCATGAGGTTTAACATTCGTAACGACGATACAAAATTTTTATGAACTCAGCCCTCCCCCACCCGATCCAAATCCTGGATTCGCCACTGAGTACAAACAAAGTGCTAAGACCGGAAAGAGCGTGCGCTCTAGCCGATTTCGGCACGAGGACTTCAAAAGAGATAGTCCGAGTATAATCCCCGTACCTAAACAAAAAAACACCATCAGGGTCGTGCCACGTGCATGGTCGTAAACCCTGTTGGGATTTTTGTCCCATAGCCCGAGAACCAGCCGTGCGACCAGTTACGGGCTAAGACCGGAAAGAGCGTGCGCTCTAGCCGATTTCGGCACAGGGACTTAAAAAGTCATAGTCCGAGTATAATCCCCGTACCTAAACAAAAAAACACCATCAGGGTCGTGCCACGTGCATGGTCGTAAACCCTGTTGGGATTTTTGTCCCATAGCCCGAGAACCAGCCGTGCGACCAGTTACGGGCTAAGACCGGAAAGAGCGTGCGCTCTAGCCGATTTCGGCACGGGGACTTCAAAAGTCATAGTCCGAGTACAATCCCCATACCTGAACAAAAAAAAACATCAACAGGGTCGTGCCACGTGCATGGTCGTAAACCCTGTTGGGATCTCTGTCCCATACCCCGAGAACCAGCCGTGCGACCAGTTACGCTCTAAGACCGGAAAGAGCGTGCGCTCTGGCCGATTTCGGCACGGGGACTTAAAGGGCCGATAAAATATATGTGAATAAATAAATAATTCGTGACTAACATATATAAATAAATATGTGAATCACGTAATTATTCATTTATTTATATATGTTCACATATATAAATAAATATTTGAACATATATAAATAACATATATAAATAAATATTTGCCGATCGTCGACAGGATAACTTTCCTATCCGATCGGGGAACAAGCCTCCAGCCTACACAAAATTATAATACATTTTATAAATGTACGTATATTCCTTCAGAAGAATTCTTTTCTGTGGGAAATTAATTTTTTTTTAGAACAGGAAAATTTATGAAGAAATATAATTACCTGTGCAGAAGTTATTAAGCAAAAAGGGTCTTGATTAAAATGGCAGAAGCTCGCAAAGTCCTGCTTCTTAAAGGCGATACACAAAGGTTTCAAGAAAGCCTTTAAAGTCCGAAAACGCAAAAATACTTTCAGAAACCCTAAATGAAATATTTCCCACTAAAGTTTACGAAAAGTTCATAGCACATGGAAAAAATTCACTACTTACCTTTCCTTAGAAGAAGTTTACAATCTTCTGAAGATTCTTCAAGGGAATTTTCTTGTGAATTAATCAGATCTAAAATATTTTGCACTTTTATAGGGTACGCGTTCCGATTGGCATTGTGTTGAAATAATGAAAAAAACTGAAACTCGAAAATAATACACAGATTACGATTGTTGAAGTAGATTATTTTAAACAATGTGATCAAAAATTTTTATTTTCAGCAATTAAAAAAGTAAAAGAAAATGCAATAATCTCCATTAATAATAAAGGAGAATGTATGTGTGGGTATCTGTGTGTTGTCGCTCTACAGCGCAACCTGCTGGATTTGAAGCTTCGAAATTCGGCACAAACATACGTTGGAGGGTGGGAATGTGCACCACGGAGCCCTTTTTTGAAATATTTATTAGAATTTTAATTAATTAAACATTAGGAGCAATTTTGGCGTTTTTCCTTAATAACTTCCGATAATATTACAGAAAAAAATAGTTTTTACACCATCTGATAGTGCAAAAAGTTATCTTTTCAATAACATCAATCAAGTTTCGGTAAAGTTTTCTCTAATTTTAATAAATTTAAAATATATTTTTTGGCATAATTTGCAGCAATACTTTTCATTGTTCCAACGTAATTCAAACCGTTTTCATTGTTTAAAGAAATATTGAACTCCGCGTTTCTCTTTCATTGTTGAAAGATGAGGCACATAATCTGTTTGTTGCGGCTGTAAACTGCTCATTTTGCTTTCATATTTTATTTCATCAAATTTTTTGTGAAATCTGTAAACCAAGATCTCAGACATTTTACGCTTATCAGTGGCGTTGCGACGGCAAGTCCCGCC
>BGPR01004191.1:0-10323 GCA_013235015.1 Araneus ventricosus | reverse complement strand
GCCGCATTCAAGTGGCTAAAGAGCCGCATTCAAGTGGCTAAAGAGCCTCATTCAAGTGGTTAAAGAGCCGCATTCAAGTGGCTAAAGAGCCGCATTCAAGTGGTTAAAGAGCCGCATTCAAGTGGCTAAAGAGCCGCATATGGCTCGCGAGCCGCGGTTTGCCGACCACTATCTTAGCGTATTCTGTTTGTGGGTCTGCATTTGAGACTGCCAAAACTCTAAGAAAAGCAGAGATTCTAACTGTGTCTTTACTACAATCGACGCAATCCTTCTTCCACCTACTTTATAAACCTGAAATAAGGTAAAACAGAATTTATTTTAGCTGTCAAAATAGTAGTAGAAATCCATTCACATACTTTCGAGAGATTTACCTCAAGAGGATTGCTGCATCTCTTAATGGATTTCAAACAACGACATACAAGCAAAGAAAATCCAACTTTTTTGTGAACAATTAGATAAATAGGAATATGCGATATGCAAGCCCATGGGCTCTGGGTCACAAGGAAGATGCAATTCATTATTCATGGACAGTTACGATCAAGGTAACGATCGAAAACAACAAAAGCTCGTTTAGACAGCATGAGAGCCTTCTCGAACAGATTACCGGAGAAGTTGCTTCATTTACGGCATTCTTTTTTTGCCTTTAAGGGTAGTAAAAGTGTGATACCATGGGGCACATAAATACGAGTTTATTACTAATTCGGAAAGCGAAGGCAATCTTTCGCTCGGAATGCCCTTTTGCACTGATCTTCTTTCCTTAATTGATTTGAATGCTAGCATTCCGACTGAACAACATATTGCCTTGGGGGATAGAGTTATTTATAGTTTTTATAAGGGTATTAAAACGGTGAATTCAAATAAGTGTCTTTAAAAATGATGAGCAAAATGTTTATTTTGCTTCGAAGGTGTATTGATTCGGATACTATGGATATAATCCCTGAAATATTTATCCTTATATGAGCTGTATACATTTCAGCTGGTTCGCGGATCTTTAATTTTCTTCTAATATTTTGCAATACTGAATATTATGCAAGTCTTTTGAATGTTCACAAGTTTTATAATTTTTAGCGCATTTTAATTTTAAACAGTGTTAATCTATTGTCTAAATGAATATAATGGAACTCTGTAGTTGAAAAGAGTTACTTAAATTCATGGAGATATTTTTGTAAATCTAAGGTGCTTAGATACGTATATTGCATCAGTCACTGACAAGACAGTAGCTCATAATTTATGTGTGCTCTCAATTAGGAATTTCACTATCTTTTGAAACAGACTGATACATAATAAAGTAATCCTATAAATCTAATTTAATTTCACTGTTAGGATGTACTAGGAAACAGTATTATAACTTCGTGTATAATTAATTGTATTATTTCTGTAATCTGATTTGATGCAGATTTATCAGTAAATTACAGATAAAGATATTCCAGTAAATCACAGAAGGCCTTTCTAATGTATGAGTTTACTCTAATTATCAGCTTCTCACTATAAATAAAATATGTAATAAATTATGATCAGCATTTTAACTGATGTTAACCGTTTAATATGTAATTATACTTATATATAATTATCATAAGATAGTATAGTCTAATATTTCGAAACCAAGTATTAAGAATTAATCACAAGATCTGGGTCTAAATTTTTAAATTTGATAGCGGAGAGACATATTATAAATTTATATCGCCAATCTAAATAGTTTCTCTTTCAATATTTACTTATCAGATCGAAACATTGATAATGACATTTATATAAAAATTAAATTATGCTAGTTTCAATACATAATCATCAGTTTCAGAGAAAACTTTCCACATATATATTTAAATAATTTAAAGAGTAGTTTTAGGATGTCCGGATGATAATAGTAATTGAAAGGGCGCCAAATTATGAAACAGATAATTATCCGTTTGAAGCTCCTACGTATTTATTCTGTCTATCATCCTTAATACATATATGTCCTCAAGTCTTCCTTATCGGTGCTATATATTCTTAATATTTGTCTTTTGTTTCATTTCCTAAAAACTGTATAATGCGATTCATACTAATCTTATCAATTTATTCAAATCGTTTACGAATAATAATAAGCTTTCATAGCCTATGTTTATGATTATTAATCTCCTTCGTTAAAATTAACGTTATATAGAGTGTGTATTTCTAGACGTAAACAAATGATGCTATCTCTAAATTGCCTTAATAAATTCGATGATAATCAGTTCTATTTTTCAAATTTGCCTTATTGATACAGAAGTACTGAATTATTGCCACTGCAAATGTAGAATATTAAACATCACTTGAGAGCACATTATATGCAAATGAGAAGAAACTGTCAGATTAACAAGTAATATTCTTTAACCCTCCTTCGGGCGCAACAGCACTGAAAGGCACAGGTAAAAAATATAGTAATTTATATTGTAAATATTCATGAAATTTAATTTTAGCGTTCTCAAATTAATCATTTACCTTCGTGGCGAGGCTTAAAACAAAAAAATGTGAGAATATCGTTGCCAAAAAGTCATCGGGAAGCAAAGACATGAGAACCAAGTACCTCTCACTTTCAGAACATAGGATTCCAAAATCTCCCACCTATTAAACTAAACATGCAGGTATGTTGTTTCTTTCCACTGACCAAAGCAAATTTATGGACAACCATTTTTATAACAATAAATTTTAAATGATAGAATCACGAAACGAGTAAAATAATCTGTGATAAGAAGAAATAATCGAATATTACGGACAGTCAAATGTTTAATAAATTCGAGTGCAATGTGTATGTGAGGCCAATATGGTGACATCTGAACTCCAGGAAGTGTTCAAGTCAATTTAATAGGGGTCCAAACATCACGAAAGGAGACCACTATAAGGGACAGACTTCTACATTTTCAGTACAGGAGGGAACGAAAAGTTTTGAGCTGTGCCTATTAGGCAATTGCGCCCGACGGAGGGTTAGCAATAACTGAAGAAGAATGTAAAATAACTGTTATTTTATCTTGAAATGTGTTACTGTATGCAGCTTGCTTATTGACAATTAAGGGACTCGCAGAACGTGAAACTCTGCTCTCACATGACGGTATTTCAGATCTTAGCACCCAAATTTGTGGTAATCGTTATCATGATCTTCAAACGTTAAATTTTCACCACAATGTGCGGGCTGAATTCATTAGATGTCAATAAATGCTTCACAAATTCATTCTTCTAAGAATATAAAATGAATATTATAGGAATATTAAACATTACAAATAAAGATATTGCTTTGCAAGTGAAAATTGTATACATATAAAAAAATCTAAAATAATTTTAATGAGGGGCGTACCACGGAATTCGGCATATGATACGATAGAAGTACTAAAACAATTAAGAATTCTAAGCGGGAAAATTCTGAGAGCATTGCATATATAATGTCTGAATGTACTGACATTTATAGTGCCTGCTTAAGAATTTTCGAAATTACAGCCTTGATAAATATCGAGATGACCTCATATAACATCAGTACAGTTAGAGAAGAGGAACTTGCACGGATAGCAACAGTGATTCAACCTGGTAACAAATGACAAACTCACAGATGGAGTCAAAGAAATTCTCACGCTCCCCTTCCCTGAATAGCAGGAAATCTTTCCATCAGAAGAATCTGTTTATCACTTCATTCCACAACTAATCCATCAAGATATCAATCCTTGAAAGGGTCAAGAAATTTTGAAAAAAACGATCAAACATTCTTAGAAAGAAATCAGAATTATCAGAAAAGAGTGCAAACTGTTTTTAGTGTGCTTCCGGTCATACGGTAAAGTACGTCATACACGCATTTGGTCAATTTTCAAGTCGTTGAGAAAAAACGACGTGTAAAACGCATAGAGTGTTAATTAACAGTGCCCTTTTAGTACTGATATATTCCCTAGTAACCAAGATTTATTTAACCGTATTAATCATGAATCTATAAAATATTTTGAAAAGTGAAGTTCATTTTCTCTATTCAACATTAAATGGTGTACGAGAAATGGCATGCAACTGAATGATTACTCATTTTTTACTTTGTTTCTGTTCTCTGTTGAAATACTCAAACCTTTCAGTAAAACCCTAACTTCCACTTTTTGGAGAGATAATCTTCACAAATATAGATATCTTTTCATAGCCATAATACTCATATTCTCCATTCTCTAAGTAAAATGTTCAAAGTGAATTTCTATCTTGCAAGGCATCCCATATTTGTGCCACTAGGTCGAATACCAATTCGACCAGTAATAAATTTTTCTGCAATGTAATATATATATATATATATATATATATAGTTAGTTAAATATTTCAAGTAATCAAAACATGTGTTATATTTTCAATATATACATATATTAATCTAAAAATTAAAATTCAAAGAAAGTAAATTAAAATATCTATACCAATTTTTATATATATATATTTAAAAATTTCAATTAATCAAAACAAGTGATAGATAGTTTGATTAATGACTATTACACTCTTATACTCTTTCATTTTATGATTTATACTGTTTCTCCTTCTATATATATATACACAATGGAAGTCAGATGTAATTTCTAATTAAAATTTTAAAACGACATTGAGATTGACATTATAATTCTAATTTATTTCAGAGACTTATGGCATGCAAAGCGCTTCATAAAATGTTCGTTACCTTAATTATATTTTGCTGGCGCTTTTCTAAATGTTATCAGCAAAGAACGAGAAAAAAATGTCATTATCTAGTGAAAATGTTCTTGTATATTTAATGACAAAATAATGTCAACCCTACATCATTAAATAAGTCGCTGAGAAGCCAATGCGGTTAAGTCCAAGAACAAAAATTGAAATTTAACGCATTAATTAATATCTTTTAACACGTTAATTTTTAAAAGTTTTGGTTCATTAATTTAAGTGGGAAGAACTATTATATAGAATATATGGAATAACTAAATATATAGAATCTTTTTTCAAAGGGTAGTCTCTGTAACAAAAGAATGTATATGCAGGAAGTGAAATTGACAAAAATCAGAAAATATAAAAAAATGGATTTAATCGCATTGGCTTCTGAGCGACTCAAATGATGATCTAATCGCAGACGTAGTAATACACTAATTGATAAGAATATTTACTCTACCATAAAATGTCGTAGTACTTTAAAATCGAATTAATTGATTACAGATTGGTGAACTAATTAAATTTAAAATACAAGATGAGAAAGCATTTTTTTAGGAAACGTATGTTTCTTCTCTCAATCATTTATTAACTCTAAATTTATCGTAAATGTCTGATGAGCAGCAGGATTGAAGAAAACCACGAAACGTGCAAGTTTAAAGAAAGAGTGGCAGGTTAACTTTCAAAGTAGTCTCTAAAATTAATATCTTAACAGTTAAATAATTGAGGCATTTAGGAGAAACGTCGAATTTTTCAACTTTGAAAGCTTCGAACGTAAATCCAAAGAGAAAGATGCAAAAAAAGAAATAGATCTTAATATTGTTTTAAAAAGAAAAGACAATCAAAAGTTTTAAATGCACGTGAAGCTTTAAAAGAACGTGAAACAATATAATATCTTCATCAACCGGGCTAAAATCGCTTTTCTTAAATAAAAGGTCATTTTTAATTTTTTTGTTAATGGAAGGGTATAATAAGTAGTGTGTTTCCCTATCAATCAAGCAAAAGAAGATCAAACACACTATTAGTAAGACAGCATCAATGCTTGAAAATGCACCTTCAGTAGCTTCTGTGACGTTTTGGGCGTGGTGTATACATTGCTCTATTTTCAAACGCTAACATCTAATATTCATAAGTTGTCTTTTTCAGAACTCGAACCTTTTTAATCAATTTCAATCAACCGTTCAAGCATCAGTAATACGTAGTCCATGGTCCTGCAATGTTGGTGGAGCGGTCGTATATACCTACACTGTAAAAAATATCCGTTTTTTCCCCGGACTTTTTCCGTATATTTGACGGTTTAAAGCTGTTTTGTTGACAAAACGGTTTTTCACCGTTTTTCGCTCCAGCCATAAACGGTTTAAAACCGTCAGTTTAAATTCTATTTTTCGTCATACAGTATTGCTTTCCGTACGATAACTTTCCCTTTTCTTAAATGTAATTTTATTGCATTCATTTCATGTTTTAAATAGGGTTCCATCTCCGTAACCTTAAAACACGTGTTCTGGCAATAGTTGATTTTTACACCACTAGGTGGCGCCACTAGAGCTATAGTGACTTTAAAACTCAAATAGATTATTTTTTCTTTATTTTATGAAGTCTCCGGTGGTCTAGTGGACGGAGCGACTGTCCTTTATTTCTATGAACGCGGTTTCGATCCCCGGCTCGGAGGAGTTAGAAGTTTTGTCACCATCTTGCATCGAAATGGTCCAAGTAAGTTCAATTAAAAATTAAACTAATTGAAATTAATAATTAAGCCTTGATTATTTAACATTCCTAATTGATAATAGACATCAGCGCATTTCAACTGAGCTCGAACAGAAGGAGAAAAACAACTCAACTCAGTCGATGACGTCACTTACTTCGATGAATTAATTTTTACGGAGAAAACTTGATTTCATACGGTAAAAAACCGTTGTGACTACGGATTTACTTCGTAACTTTTACGGGAAAAACTTGTTCCTGTATGGTAAAAAACCGTTTTGCCTACGGTATTACTTCGTAACTTTTACGGTTTTGCACAACCACCCAGCTGCCAGTTTAAAACCGTAAATTTTACGGGATTTTTTTTACAGTGTACTCCTCCAGGTATCACCTCAGGAAAACTTCCACCGGTGTCAGGTAAGAGGGCTACCTTTTGAAAACACCATACCTCTGCACATACTGAGCACTCCTCCGCATAAGAGGTGAAAAATTATCTGGTTTTGAAATTTAGCAGCAAATAATCCAGTATGATGGTATCGGGTATACCTATATATTAATTTAATTAAATTTTGCAGTTAACTCGTAGTAATAAGTAATGAATAGCATTTATAGTATACTTTGATTTTCTCTTTATTATAAAAGAGCTAATTTTTGAATTGAAATTTTTATTCGTATAATAAGACTATATTTATTGCAGAAAGATACATCCAAAGCATTACGTCTAAAGCCAACGAAAAGAACCTGAGAACTCACAGAGACAATCAGTTTGGCGCTGAGCTTGTCTGGAGCAACAGTATTTTCTCCAAGCTTTTTATGAATATCGTCTGCATGTATCAAGTGCAAAATATTTTTCTTTGATGGTAATCATGATAATTTTGCTATGAGTAGCTTGAAAACCAAGCTGCATTTATATCGCATGTTCTCTTGACAATCCTATGTTCAATTTCTCATTTGATTTTGATTTTTTGGCTTTTATCTAGCCATATTATATGATCATAGTTGGCCATATACTTATAAATGTTGAGAATGTGAGCTATTGCCAATGAAGCGTCTTCACAAACTGACATCGTCATCGGAGGTTGAAAGACAGCAGTGCTAAACTGGAATACGCAACTAAGAAAAGATAAATATTCATCGTCGAAAAGTTGGATCTTCTACTCGTTACATAGAATGCATCCGAGCTTCATGCTCTCATATCATTCTGAGTTTTGACTTAGAATATTTCGATTAACGTATTTCTATTCTTAAGAAAATATCCTTAAATTGCTGGAAGGGTTTGTTTTCTTATTTCAAACTTACTTGCTACACACTTTATAAAGGCTAAAATCCCCTATTGAGAAGGGAAACGACGAACTTAATGCCGCAGTTGTAAAAATATGTTGCATAGGAACAATGAAATTTAGAAATCTCTCATACTACAATTATTTTAGTTCTTATTTCATTGCAAAAATAAACACTTTTCAAATACAATCACAAAAATACATATTAACAGTTAAAATCTTGGACAAGAAAAATTACAAGCCATGCAGTAGATTTTAATTATCTTAGAAGAACAATATTTTTGGAGGGGCCATCTAGAGTATGACGATAAGAAGTTTCTCTACAAGTAAATAGATTATAGGCTCCCTTGGTGGCACCTTAATTGTGTTTCGGCTGGTCAACTGACCCATTACCGGATGATGGGATGTACCACCGGATGATGGGATGTACCACCGGATGATGGGATGGGATGGCTTGATGCATGATATCCTAATGTGATCTAATTTGCATGGTTCTCAGCATCCTATATGCGGTATTCCGATCCGGCAATTTTACGATAGGTCCTAGTGACAGGTTGGGGTTTTCTTTGTTGTTATAAGAAAATTATTGATATACATTTATGCAATTTTTCTCGCTGATTTCAACTTGCCCAGTCCAAATAAATGTTTTCAAGATAAACTTCATAGGAAGTCGACGAGAAAACAAAAACGTACACTTTATTGTACACATAATCAATGACATCCATCATTTGATTAACTATAGAAGCGACTCGTATCTTTCAAATTTTCACAACGTCAAAAAAAACTCTTTTCAATAAAAAGACCAAGATAATCAATAATCGTCTTTCATAAGAGTATTCTGTTGGAGTATTCGAGACGTACAGAAAAAAAAGAAGAAAAAGACACTTAAGAAAAGGAGATATTCGATACACTTCTTTTATGAAATCGATACGATCAATAATCTCTTGCATTTATAACCTTGCAATGAGTCAAAATGTAATCGTTTGTTCGAAAATGCAGTGAAGTCCCAATCGCGCACATTTGAGAGAATTACCTCAAGCACCGTGAATGAGACCTGCAAGAGCTTTACGTCATGTATTGTAAAAAAGGGGAATGCTGTCTCTCTTAACCGCTTTCAAATAACTATCTCTAAACAAAGAATATCCAGCTCTTTTCTAAACAATTATTTACAAGGAGCGAAATATGCGATCCCATGGGCTTTGGCTGAATGGAAAGGTGCAATTCATTATTCATTGACAGTCACGATCAAGGTAACGATCGAAAACAACAAAAGCTCGTTTAGACAGTATGAGAGTTTTCTCCCACAGATTACAGCAGAAGTTGCCTTTTTTACGGCGCTCTATTCGCCATTTAGGGCAGTAAAAGTGCGACACCATGGGGCACATAAACGCGAGTTTATTACGTATTCAGAAAGGGCAGGCAATCTTTCTATCGGCATTCCCTTTCTCGCTGGTCTTCTTTCTCTGATTGATTTGAGTGTTAGTATTCCGATTGAACAAGATCTTCTCATGCGTGATCGAGAAGATGCTGATATATAAGTAAATTTTTCATATGTGTATTAATGAGGGCAACTGAAATAAGATTTTCTGACAAGGATATACTGCATTGTTTATTTTGTTTCAAAGGTATCCTGATTGAGACACTATGGATGAAAAGATTGAAATATTTGTCTAAAACGAACTTGATAAATTTCAGTTGGTAGGAGAGTCAGGAATTTTTTTCTGTTACACACTATGCATCGCTAGTGCAATGCAATTGTAGGAAAAGGAAACATTTTTTTTCTTAAAATATTAGGGTTTTATTGTTTAAATTCGGAAATGAAACACAGTTAGAAAATTCGTTGCAGAAATTAGTGTCTAATAAATGCATATTGTTATTTACTTGTATATATTAAATTTAGGACGAATAAAAATTACTATACATTTATTCACAAATATGAATTACTTTTAGAATATTATACTACTGAGATTGGTCTATTTATTTTGGTTTTACAGGAAAATAAATTAATTTACGTTATAGTAAAGTTCAAATTTTAATGAAGAGGGTTATTTGTTATTTTCTAAATTTAACGGTACAATTAACTTTGAAAAATTCATTTCATAGGTATAGGTTTCTCATTTAAATCTCTGAATTTCAGTAACTGATTTAGTGATTTCATTCGCATAACTTCATTCAAATTGAAATAAATTTCCTAGTCTTGTAACCAGGAAAGAGCTAACCCGGCCAGCCAACAATCCGGGAGCAATTGAATGATAGTCGTTATGACAGCAGTATGGAAATCTGATGTTAATATAATGTTAAATTGCGAATCGTTAATTGAAATGTCTCTTTATCGTAGCTAAAATTTACCTTGGGCACGAATATTACAGATTATTGAGGATAAAAAGCGATAAGAAATTATAAATCCGTATCTCGATTTGAAACTCTACCTTTTTTCAATATTTATTTATCAGTTCAAATCTTTAATAAACTACATGTATATAAAATAATTATACCAGTTTAATTTCTAATTTTCTATTTTTTTACGAAAAATTTCTCGCCTTTATATCTGAACGCATTCAAGACAAGACAAAAAAGAATACCGAGAAGGAAAATGAATAAATATTCATTGACGTCAGTAATAATTCGAAAGTATAAAATTATTAAGCAGATAATTATACTGCTTTGGAACAACCCACGTATTTTTCGGTCTGTCGCTATAACT
>BGPR01004190.1:60917-117369 GCA_013235015.1 Araneus ventricosus | reverse complement strand
ATAAGGATCTGCTTATCTAACAAAAAAAGTAGGTATTTTTCCATTACTCGGGTGCGATGTAAAGTACCAAAACTTTACATGCCACACGAAAATAATGATGGCATACCTAATAATTAGCACATAAAATGTTTTAACAAAATCTTAGAAAAATAATAAAAAAAGAAGAAAATATGCTAATTCTAGACATTTTATCCACCACAAGATAAAATCTCAGATCGTAGATGAAAACTTGTGGTTTCAACGACAAGGCTGTAATTCTAGGGCAGAGAGGAGGTCACAACAACATATTTTTAAGGATGACTGCATATCCTATACTTTGTCATCAAACTTCACACACACAAAAAAAAGATGAGGTATTAGAGAAAAAAACTGTATATAAATACTCATTAACAGATATAATACCTTAGCTGGCAGTTTATCAATGTAAAAAGTTTGCATATATAATGGTAAATAATTAGAAATACCGTAATACCTCATTACAACAATACTATGGGGACCAAACACAGATATCGTTATAGAGGGATGTATTGTTATATCAAGGGGCGGTATAATTACGATATAAAAATGTTAAATTTTTGTTGCTTTAATGTGGACTCAATACAACAATATATATTTTGCAAACGAAGCATCACCATGGTGATGTTTGTTAAAGTATACAAAAATTTGAAAATTCAGTTATACAATAAAATAGTTCACATTCTCGAGAAACTTATTTATCGAAAAACTGCAATATTTTCGTTTGCCTATTCATTTTTTAAACTGTTAAGTCAACTAGCAAGGTTTGCATAGAGTCTAATGCATTAAAATGATCATCATTCGTGTATGAAAGACTTCAAAAAATTGCCTGTACAGACTGAACTGATTGAAGACAGGAGTGGCGCTAGTGTCTGCCTGACAGGCTGGGCACAACTTGCTGTATGGGGGGAAAGCATAATGAAATTGGTATCAAATTTTCACCAGATTTTTATTTATCTATTAGTTGAATACCTCATAACGTGAATGGGGTACAAAAATTTTTCACGACAGGGGGCATAACCCCACCCCTGATTAAAGTCAATAAAGATTGGGATGTATCTGTATCATCATCCTCAAATCACAGACGAAATGGGTTATCTTCTTCAGTAACTCCTTCAAAAACCATAAGATCATCATCCAATGTTAAATATTCCCCCATGTTAATTCCAGACATTTTGGCACTTTTTTTTCTTTAAGCTGTGTTAAAGACTTTTGAACTCTCAAAACACATTCTTCAGCCATCTGAAACATCACCATTTTTAGAATTTTCACCATTATCAGTTTGAGTATCCTCCATGAAATACAGATACAGAGCAAATAAATGGCGTTGAGATTTTAAAAAAACATTGTTGTACAGAGATTTATTGCTGTACAGAATATCATTATATTGAGGGGAGATTAACATTATGTTCTATGTGAATTTACCGGGACCACAAAATTTTATTGTTGTAAAGGGATTTATCATTGTATCCGGATATCACTGTAGCGGGAGTTTATTTTACAACAGCTGCCCTAGTTATAGCTTGAAGTTAAGGTAAGTATATATTGATATGTATAACAAAAAAGAGAGCATTTTTTAAATTATCCCTTTATTTAATAATAACTTGCAGTAATCTGAAAAACAATTTCAAAATTAAAATAATAAAATACTAAACCATTTATCGCTGTTAATAACTGAACTTCATTATAGTAAATTAAAGAGTTGTCAACATTGCTTTAAAAAATAATGAATAGAATGGAATAAAAATTATATACTTTTGCACAATATTTTGTTGTCAAATCCTGCCCTTTATTGGTTTTTAAAACATTAAAAAACATGTTAAAATTAATGTGTTAACAATATGTTAATATTTTTTCAACTATAATAACAATAAATTAACCTGCTATAGGTATAGCTTGAAATTAAGGATTGTAAATAGTGATATATTAATATGTATAGCAAAAAACATTGCACTTAATAATTCTCCCTTTATTTCATAATAATTCACATCCCCTAAAAAGCAATTTCAAAATTGAAATAATAAAACCTTTTAGTATTAAGGCTTTATTATTTCAATTATTATTTATTATTAGGTCGGTATTACGATACAACATAAAATTTACAATACTACTTTAAAAAATAAAATGGAATAAAAATTATATTACTTTGTAATTGCAATTTTTTGGGGAGTGTTCGGAATGTATGGATGTCGCCAATTTGTTTACATCCGGCATTGGCAAACCACCTCCCTACTACTAATCGGCGCACAGCTCTGATAAACCCTGCGAATTAATGAAACAGCGGAAATATATATCTAAAATATAATTACAATTTTAAAAGTAATAAGTGAAAAAGCGTTACCACCTCAAGACACAATTAAATGATTCCGTACAGCACTTATTCAAAGCGGATCTAAAGAACAAATATGTTTTTCATTTAGAAATGTACAATACAATAACTTACAACCATTGAAGCAAAATAACTAAATAATAGCAGATTTGTTCCTTTAACATGCTTCCAGATAATTTTCACACAAACATCAAATGTGTATTTAGAAAGTACATAAATACACTGATATACAAAAAAGTTGTTTCGGCAATCCCTGTGTTTGTTTTAAAATATTACTCACAGTAAAAACAGCCAAAGGTCGACATCCAGTAAAATTATATAAGTTCAATTTTATTTTATTTATGAAGCAACAGCCGAGCTTTCTCGATAAAATTTAACAAAATTAATTATTAAACTTCATTGAAAATAAAATGCAAATACTCTAAGTCAAGTCAAGTTGAAGAGTGCTTTTACTGGCTAATGCTACACGAAAGACCGGGCTTTGCCAGTGATCCTTTAATTTAAATTGCAATCTTAAAAGAGATTCGTGCTTTGAAGAAAGTGAAGGACAGCCGAGCAGGCTCTCCGGTTCAAGGTGGAAATAGTGCAGATCGAATTGTAATGGAGGGCTCCAATACCCAACGACGCTCGGAGATTGTTCCTGAGCTGTTCAAATACGATGCAGGTTAGTAAAAGGTGGTCGTTCGAATCTACTATGCCACACTGGCGGCATAAGGAAGATGATTCCACCAGACCAACTTTTCGAAGCCGTGTAAGAAGAATTTCCCTTCTCCGAGGTAATAGTCGAGTCTTCGTTGTTTTGGGAAGGTGCGTAAAAGATCGAAAGTATTTAGAACTTTCCCATTGGATGCGACCCTGATCTGCTTGCACCCGGAAAATAACGTTTCTGAGGTCCTCTGTCGAAATACAAGGATAAATATTCACATCTGAAATACGAGCAGCTCTTGCCGCTTCATCTGCTTGTTCGTTAATCGTGATCCCCACATGAGCAGGTACCCATACTAATTTTATAGCTTTACTTCTAGGGATAGCCCGGATAATCGCAGATCCTATTTGAAGTGAAATCGTTGGCGATTTCCTATGGAGAGATTCAAGTGATTTTAACACTGACAAGCTGTCCGGGCATAAAATGTAAGATTTGTCCTCTTCTTGAATAAATCGTTCGATCGCAATCAATATCGCGCATCCTTCAGCTGTAAAAACTGAGTTCATAGGGTGAAGTTTAAGAGTAAGAGTTCGGTTATATGTGATGTTTAGTGCTGCAAGCGAAACACCTTCTTCACCTTTCGACGCGTCTGTAGCAATCAATATAGATGAATTCCATTCTTTATTGACATATTCGTCAAATAGTTTACAAAGAGTAGGATATG
Organism: Araneus ventricosus; assembly: GCA_013235015.1. Lineage (NCBI taxonomy): Eukaryota > Metazoa > Arthropoda > Arachnida > Araneae > Araneidae > Araneus > Araneus ventricosus. The sequence goes on along the minus strand of BGPR01004190.1, from coordinate 113,655 downwards.
GGATTTGACTTTGTTGGAAAGGAAGATCATTCGTATGAATGCTAATTGTATTCTCCTGTTGCAGCTCAACAGGGTACACAAAAGGAATAAAATTTTCAATGCTAACATTTGCATCCTTCAGAAATTTGAGCCAGTTCGTACCCCCTGAAAGCCGTTCTTTAAATGAAGGACGTAAACCATCCAAAGTACAAAGATTAGACTTCTTAATTGGGGAAAATGTATCTCCCAACGCAAAATGTCGAAGTAAAAAACTAATAGAAAGAGCCAAACTTCTATCTCGTAGGCGAATTTCGCCCGTTTCAGCAAACATAACAGGGATCGGGGTCCAACGAGGAAGTCCCGCCGCAAATCGGAGGCAATGGTGATGTACAACTTCCAATTTCCTTCAGCTTGTTGAGCCCGCATAACTCGTGACTTGGGCTCCGAACTCGCAAATGCTCCGTATACAAGCATTCACCAGCCTTAGCAGGTGAACTGTGTTTGCACCCCAATTACTCCCGCCCAAAGCTCGAAGGTATCCGAGTCTTTTTAAAGCTTTCTTTGCAACGTAGTTGAAATGGCAATTGAATGATAAGTTTGCCGAAAAAAAGATACCCAGAACTTTCATGTTGTTAGACCAGGGAATGTATACATTATCTACGGATATTTGAAAATTAGGGGGTCTGCCTTTTGTTGGAAAAGTTCACCACCGTGGATTTCGTTGGGTCCAACTTTAATTTCCAAGTCTGACACCATATCTGAATTTTCTGAATAGTAATCTGTAATTTAGTTCTTACAATTTGAAGAGAGGGATCGGAGCAAATGATAAAAATATCGTCTGCGTAAATAAGACAGGTTACTCCAGGAGGAACAATTTCGAATACATCATGAAGATAAATTGTGAAAAGGAACGGAGGATGCAACAGCCCTGGGGCACCCCTCTGTTACTCGTAAAGGATGCAGAAAGTTTTCCAGACCAACGTACTTGTAGGGCTCGATTTGTTAAAAATTCATGAATCCAGCGGGCTGTATGACCAGAGACCAATCTGTAGAGCTTTGTAGACCACACCATCAGGCCATACAGAGTCGTATGCTGAGGAAATGTTGAACGAAGCTGCAATAATGTATTCTTTATTGCTACGTGCTTTCAGTAAAGTGTTGAAGAATATCATTTGCAAACTTTCACAACTTCTAAACGGTAAAAATCCAAAGTGGTGAGGATGGAAGATATTTTCCTTTAAAAAGAAATCTGTCAACCGACGACATATCATTCGTTCTGTTGTTTTACACAATACTGAAGTTAGAGAAATCGGTCTATAGGATTTCAGTTCCGAGGCGTTCTTTCCCGGCTTTAAAATAGGTATAATCACAGAATGCTTCCATGAGGGAGGGATGTTTCCTGATAACCAGATTTTGTTAACTAAACTGAGTATTTTCTTAAGGTTAACCAATGTAAGGCACCGGAGCATTCGGCCTGTATTCCCATCAGAACCCGGAGAACTGTTCAAGTTCCCCGATTGAAAATTCTGAATCCATTGGAGTAGCTGCTCCCGAAAAATCTAAAGGAATACCTTCCGAAATAGGAGAGCTACCGAATATCGAACCGAAGGCATTGGCTTGCCCAAGAGGAGAGGTCAGATTGGAGCCCTCCAATATTATTAATCGGTTTGCATTCTGTTGTGGGATATCTTTAATGCGAAGTGATCTGATGATTCGAAAGCTGGTTTTCGACGAACCCGCATTATCACAAAGCTTGTCCCAATATGATCTTTTTAGATGAATGATTAGTTTCCGTAGCTTAGCTGCTATGTGTTTGGCCCTTTTCCAATATGGATTGAATCTTGATTGCTTTGCCAGGCGAAGGAATTTCCGCTTTTGCCCTAGAAGATAACTGCACTCGGAAGACCACCATGGTGGGAATTTTTTCGAAAACTTATCTTGTATCAAGGTGTTGTTGTTTTTCTCTTGGTTCCAAAGCTTTTCAAAACTTTGAATACTGTGGATGTCATTCTCCATATCCAGTATAGAATTTAACGATTTGCCAAACTTTCCCCAATGAATTCGGCGACGGACAGGTGGCCCCTTCGTGTCACCGTAATTGAATGAGATTTCGACTGGACAATGATCACTGTCAAACGTATCGTTGTGGACTGTCCATTGAATTTCGTATAAAAGGTCTGGAGAACAGATAGAAAGGCCCAGTAGAGATGGATGGCATCCCTGTTTGAAATACGTTGGATCTGAAGTATTTAGGATGCACATGTTATGTGCCGATATCCAGCCCAGAACTGCATTTGCACTCCGACTTGTTCTTAAGCTACCGAGAATCGGATGATGAATGTTAAAATCTCCCACAATGATAAAGGGTGGTGAAAGAGACGCGTAGAGATTTTCCAGGAAACTGGGCTCGAAATTTCCATGAGGCGAATAAATATTAATGATTAATATGGATTTAGATTCGATGACTATTCGGACCGCTTGAACTTCCACTTCAGAAGGGGGAAGTTGCAAATTAACTAAATGCGATGAAAACTTTTTGCTTATTCCAATGAGAAGTCCACCAGAAGGGGAGTTATGTCGATCCGTTCTGTATAAAATTTTGTTTGGAAGAGCAAAATTAACAGAGGGTGTCAGGAAAGTTTCTTGAATTGCGACAATGTCCGCCTTCAAAAGACTATCTTTGGCAAGAGCTTTATAACGAAGCCCGCGGGCATTCCATTGGATTAAATTAACCATACTAACAAACAAAAAAAAGAAAAAGAACACGACAAAAAAAACTTAGCCGTTAGCAAAGTCTGAGGAAACTAGTGTTTCCCCACCAAACAGATTGAAGTCCTGTTCGAATGGGACGTCTAAAGAGCCGTTCCCAAGAAAGGGTTCCGAAGAAGTAGTAATGATGTCAATTCTAGAAGATGGATCCCCCTTGGCATAAGATTCCAAACTAAACTTTAGCCGGGTGATTTCCGCTCTTAAGTCTATCACTTCCTTTGCGAGACGATAGTTCAATTCTCTAAGATTGTTTGTGTCTGGTGGATTGACACTATGAAAGTTATTTAGATCGTTTCCAAATCCGGGTATTTTACTCAAACCAATAAGGGGTGTGACAATTTCCTTTAGATTGTTTACTATTTCTTTTAGTTACGACAAATCCGATGTTATTCGATGCACGTTTTGAGCCGAACTGCTTTTCACCACTTCTGACGCTAGCGGAACCTTTGCGTGATTTTGACTCGTCTTTTGTTGATTCTCTGATCGGTCGTTATCGTTAATTCTTTCTTTTTCTTTGATATATATCGGGCATGATTGGAAGTTGGTAACAAAGTGGTCCGAGCTATGACATTTAATGCATTTTTTTTCGGTAACTGTACAATTATGGTCTACTTCATCAGACCCGCATTTATAGCATCTTTGGTTTTTCGAGCAAGTAGACTGAAAATGTCGAAATCCAAAACACTTACTACACACTATTGGATTTTCTATGTATTTATGGGTTCGTAGAATGCATCTAAATAGTTTGATCTTATCTCTACATGTTACACCCAACTCTTTAATCAGAATAACTGGGGTTGGTTCGTGCGAGTCCTTTTTGGTGAATCTAACAATTTTAAGTACAGGAATTTGCTCCTTTTCAAGTTCCTCCGCAATCTCGATCACTGATGCGTCAGTGTCTACATTTCTCACTATATATTGAGTCGAAAGGGTATTTTCTATAACCCTGCATCGTATTGGCAAGTCATTAATTGTTGACAACTTAAGGAGCTTATCGACCGTGGAAGAATGGTTCGTAACTAAAATAAGCTTTTTACTTTTTGTCAGAAAATAGTTATAATCTCTTTGTAATAATGGGTCAAATATAATGTGCAGTTTCTTTGGTGTCGTGACCGGACAACCACCTTTGTCCGTGTCAATAACAACTTTTATTTGTGTCTCTCCGTGCTCAATAGCAATTTTGGCCTTTTCTGCCTCACAAATGTCTTTAAGAAATAAATTGAGTTTCCTAGAGGTCTTAGTTGGCCTCGCAGCTTGTTCAATTGGATCTGAATGACCACGCTTGGCCATAGCCAGTTCGGTCCACTCTACCCGAGTGGGTAACATAAACAAAAAAATTCAACTTACCGGCGGCAAGCAAAACGACGACGACAACAAAAAGAAAAAAGGAAATGCCCAAGGCACAAACCCAGCCGTCAAACACCTGGAGACGGCAGCAACCTAACTGCAATTGTACATACAACAGACGCCGCTAGTCCATCGATCTTCGATGATCAGTCCTTCCAATCCAACTTCCCTAAAAGTGTAAATACTCTAATGATACAGAGGCGAATACAAACGAAAACCCATTGATTGATTGATTGATTTGAGGTTTTTTTTGGGATTATTTTGATTTGATTTGATTGGGTTTTTTTTTTGGGATTTTCAGCAACAAAGGCTATTATCCCCTATTCATTCCAAAGTTCTTTTCAATCCGTAATCAAAAAAGAGATGACGGGTCATCAAAAGACGGGTTAATTTATTGCCGATCTCATTCGGTCAAGAGAAAAAAAAAATGGCGCCCTCCTAGAAAGGCCTCCATATCAGGGGTGGCACCAGAGGGAGGGGGGACCTAGGGGGCCTGGGCCCCCCGTCGGGGAAAATTTTTGTACGGGGTATTGAACTGTAGTTGATAAATAATAATCTGGCGAAAATTTGAGACCAATTTCATTACACTTGTCCCCCCCCCGTCGGGCAAATCGCCCTCCGCCCGTCGGGCAAACTTTAGCGCCATTCCTGCTCCATATTCTTTTTCTTTTTGGAATTACCACTCCCAAGCATAATACCCTTTTAGAGAGGACAATTTTCCTCAGAACGGTGGGTGACCATTATAGAGAGGTTTCAATGTATTATATACTAGCCGCCCTCTTCGACTAGCTTATTCGTCGGGAATATAAATTTAACTGAATCTCATGTGCGTAATTTGATATTCATGTTTCCCTTAAAAAGTAATTTTAAATGTATTTGTGATAGACACTTAACCCGTGTTCTTTTAGTAGTTTTCCATCTGTTCTGTTCGTTGTCTACATGAACGTCTCTAATGGAGTGAAGCAACTGCATGTGTCATCTAACATCTAATTTCACTTCGTTGGCACCTTTCTAATTCCTTATGCAAAATACGCATTTGGTTTCAGTATGAAAATGTCTCGATACATTTTACGTCTTGCAGCATGCTAGCTGGATTAAACCATGCTGATTGAAAGAATTAAAACGCAGCAACCATAATCATTGAGCTTACTTATATGTTTCTAAATATAGTTATTACCTTAGAGAACTTCGATAACAGATTTAACAGAAAAATTGATAAAACAAAATGAAAGTAAAATCCATTAGGACATTACCTTAGCTTTCAACAATGGAAGTGAAACTCGCAATTAAATATTATTTGTGTAAACACTGGAAACTGTTTGAATCAGATTGCAACAATGAAAAGTTTCGTTGTAAATTATGACTAAAAATATTTTTCCAAATTTATTAAAATTAGAGAAAAAACAATACGGCGGCAACAATTGATATCATTACAAAAAGTTTGTTAATTTTCAGATGGTGGCTGAACTGATCACAATTCTATCTTAACTGCACGATAAACGTGGAGCATTCTGATTGCTTAGCTGTGTTTGCAAAGTCACATGAATTGGCAAATCGGCCCAGTTGTTGGGACGGTGAACTCAGTCAAGTTTCCCCAGAGAATGTATAATGAAGTAATGTTTTGCGATTTTTCTCGAAAATGGAGATGGTGAAACCATTGACGATGTATCTAGGGTCGTGAGCTTCCATATAAAATAAAATTGGCGAATCAATCCAGTGGTTGGGAGACTCTCTCAGAGCTTTTCCCATAGAGAATGTATAGTGAAGTAATGTTTTCCCCTTTCTCTTGAAATGGAGGTTGATGAGAGATGGGGATCTTGATGACATGGGCTGAAAACTGGTCCTTTGGTTTTGCAAATTTTTAAGTCCCAGATAGCAATTTTAGTTTGCACAAGATTGACACAAGAGTGCAAAGCGCACGTCAAACTCATTGCAAATAGCAAGAACAGAGGACGAAAAGAAACCCTCGATTAGAACTCATGACCTAGCGCTTGCTACATGACGCTCTAAACCACTCAGCCAGCTAGACTGCGAGAGGAGAAGATAGATTGTGCTAATAGATCGCGCATACGATTTATTTTAAACTCTTTTTTTTTTTTCTTGATTTCATTATTTTTTTAAATTTGTGTTGAGAACATGATTTGAAATCAAGAGAGACGATTTTCGCTAATAACTACGTTTTGCTAGTAGCATAAATTATGAAATTAAGTTTCAAAAGTAGTGATACTTTTAAAATGGGACAAAATGTAAGTTATTATTTTTCAACAAACATTCACTGTTTTTTAGGTTTAATTTTGTTTATAAACGTTAAAATTTCAACATTAAAACCCTTTATAGGACATAACTCCGGGGCATCTCGAAATAATTTATTTGGGGGTTATATTATGTTAAACTGATGTTGTAAATGCAAAAACATCACACGTTTGCTGATTTAACAAATAATTTATGAAATAGGGGGTGGTAAATATACTTACCAGAGATCATTCAGGGGAAACTGAAAGTGGTAAGCATACTTACCACTGAGCATTAAGGGTAAAAATATCTTAGAATGTTCACTGGTAAGTATATTTACCACTTAATTTAGGTAATTTAAAACATCTTTCTGTAAATTTGTCAGTAAAAACCCATGTAATTTATTCGAATTGAAATTAAATAATTAATTAAATTAAATTTTGAAGTTCATTTTGTATCTGATGGGACGGCTAGGAGGAGCTCTACATTGCATAAAAATAAAACTGTTGCAACCTAACACAATTTTACTAATAATATCTTAACCACATTTTGTGCTGATAAAGAAACTAAAAACTCATAAACTAGGGAATTTAAATAATGAACACACCAAAATTTAAATCAAAATATGCATAAGATCATTAACAGGAAGATCTCGAATTTATAGAAACTCCTCCTGCATCAATAGTTTTTGTTGAATTTTAAAAATGAAAGTTGAATTTAAATTAAATAAATTCAGTAACAAATGCTGATATTTAAATATAAGAATGTGTTAGATATAAAGAACAAAATACGACTTCGTTTTACTTCTGAAAAATTTTCGTGAGTTGAAATTTTAATGACATATGCTGTAACATGATTTCCTTATGAAAACACTCAAGCCGTGAACGGGCATTGGTAAGCATACTTACCACTTTTGAATTTAATTACGATTAAACTATAAAATTAATGTTTATCTAGGTTATTATTTCAGCTCAATGGAATGTTAAGCATCCAATTAAACTATTTATCATTTAACAATAATGTTTCGAGACATGAGAAAAAATCTTTCGTAGGTGGTAACTATTTATACCAGAGAACTATAAAGGGTTAAGAAAAAGGCGATATAGTTTTCTTTAAAGTACGAGTTCTATATTTAGTAAAAAGATAGAAAATGTTTCAAATTTTTTTTATAAAAAAGTTAGTTTTATCACAAATTATCATTGATTTATCGAATTAATAAAAAGAAGGACGGTCTAGGAGATGTTATTAAAAATCGGATGTTTTTTTAAAACAGAGACGAAGATAATTATCTCTTTGTGCTATCATCTTTGCATCAAGCTTGTTTTGAAAACTCACAGCAAGCTTGCATTGCAAGGAGGGGTGGCGCTAGTTGTCACGGCGAACTTGTGGCAAACTCGTTTTGGAAGCGAGGGTGGCGATTCTGCATTGTTAGTTTGCCACAAGTTCGCTTCAAGCTTGACGCGTCAAATTTGCCATGACAAGGTAATATCAAGTAAAAATCAAACTTGCTGCAAACGTACGTGCTATCTGGGGTAGCAGTTATTATAGACTAGCCGCATTCAGCGACCATCTGTTCGCCCGTAATATTAATAGGGTGAAATAAATTGGCGAATTGGTGGTTGTAGAGGCTGAGGGACTCTACCAAAGTTTTATTTTGCGATATATTTCGAAAATGGAAGGTGGTGGGTGGCAGGAGACCATTGATGACATATCTAGACGCCTAGTTTCCGTATGAAATAAAAATTATCGACATCGATTCAGTGGATGGTGCTGGGGGACTGGTCCATTGGTTTCGCCATATTTTATTCATGTTCTTTTAGTGGTTTGCACCTTCTCTGATTATTGCCTACATGAACGTCCCTATTGGAGTTAAATAACTGACCATGTCATGTAACATGTAATTGCACGTTGTCGGCGCTATCTTCACTTTCTTATTCCTCTTGCAAAATCTGCATTTGATTTCAACATTAAAATGACGCAGCACATATTATGGCTATCGGCATGTTAGCTGAAAAAGTTATTAGCTCAACACACAATTAAGTATTTGTTTAAACAACGGAAACGGTTTGAATTAAGCTGCAACAATGAAAAGGATTGTTGTAAATTATGCCAAAAATATTTTTAAAAATTTATTAAAATTAGAGGAAAACTTGTAAGACAACTTAATTGATATCATTGAAGAGGTAATTTTTTTTAAAACTTTCTGATGGCAAAAAAAATTTTTTTTGTGCTGTAATATTTTCGGAAGGTATTAAGGAAAAACGCCGAAATTTCGCTTAATTTTGAATTAATTAAAATTTCAAAAAGGGTTCCAAGGTGCACATTCCCACCCTGCAAAGTAGGTTTGTGCCAAATATCGCAGCCCTAGGCCCAGCAGTCTGCCCTGTAGAACAGCAACACACACATATTTTTCTTTATTATTATTATTAGAGATATGAAGATATTGCATTCATAGGTTTAAAATTTGTGAATAATTATTTTCATTTGTATCAGCTACTATTTTATTTTGTTATAAGATTTAGATAATAATCTGGAAACTTTTGCCAATATCAGTGCAGTACACTTCATTTCCCTAAGAGATATGTTCATAATTCTTCATTTTCTATTATTGCTTGTCGTTCAGTCATACGATTCTTACTGCATCGACATTATGCAATTAGCTAATTATTCCAAATAACTAATTATTATAGCTGAATTCGCTAATTAACACTTAATTACCTTTAATTAAATATAAAATTAATTATTATGTGTTATTTTGAAGTTACATAAATTAGAGAAATTTTGCTTTGCCCCCCGTCAGGAAATTTCTGGCGCCGCCTCTGGGTGATCTGTCGTGACCTTCGAGATGAGTCTTATCTCGTAGGTCACGGATCTGCTCGGTGAAGCGTGACCTGCTTATCTGGAAGGTCACCAGTGAAGACTCTGCTTCTCCCGGGTGAGTTGTGGTGATGCCCCCTGTATGGGGAAGGTAGTTCATATATATGAGAGAGTTTTTAGAATAGCTTTTGAGGGCGCCATCTGTTGACAGTATATAAAACTAAAAAATAAAACCTCGCAAAAATTATATTAAAAAGAAAAGAAATTAAAATAAAAAAACGCTTTGCGTACATTTTATACAAACGACTGAATCACACCTTTTTGATAGTAGTATTCATCACTGGTATTTTTGATTTTTTAATATTGCTTAGAAAATAACAGCTCATAAAATATTCATCATACCTGTTTGTGGAGAGTTACTGGAAAAAGAAAGTAAACCCTCACCACGGAAGTTCTGTGAAACTAAAATGAAACAAATCAGAAAACTCGTCCATTAGCATTTACTGACTAAGTCAAAATTTTACCACACCATAAAATTGTCATTTCATCGCAGTCTTTGTAATAAGCGGTAAAATGAATTGTGCGACTAACTAATGCTCTCTAGAGAATGGGCATGTATTTGGCTTTGTTTAGTTCTCCAGTAGCACAGAAATATTATATAATATTTGAACAATGTTATACAATATTATGAACACCGAGGAACACTGAATACCGTAACAAACTATTGTATAGTATGTAGCAATATTTCCGAGATGTAATTTTCATAAATAATATAAAAATCTTCATTTTAACTCAGGATTTTATTTAAGGTTTTATTTTAAAAACTCCACTGGAACAGTTACTCTTTAAAATGCTGAATATTATATCATACTACACAATACAATGAAAGCAATATTTTAATTTTTACGTTTATCAGCGTTACACAATATTATTTGATTAAATGTGTATACCATAATGAAAATCAAGCATTTGATTTTCAATACCGCAAAAATATCATAAATATTAAAGGCATCTCAAATACATTGAAAGAGGAATAAAAAATTAAACATTTTAAAATTGTTAAGGAAAGAGGAACAACTTTTCGAAATCAAAATGAAACGTTCTTTTAAATGTGAAGTTATTTTTGTCGTCAAAAGATGACAGCATAAACATTCTGTACAATGCAATGAAAAAATTATCATAAATTCTACGTTTATCGACGTTATTCAATGTAATTTAGTAAAACGTGCATATGATTATCGTTACGAATCTTGTATTGGATTTAAATACTGCAAAAATAATATAAATCTTAATGGCGTCTTGTAATACAGGGTGATTATAATTAAAGTTGCACTTTCAAAAATCTGTAAAGAAAAAACCACTGGCCAGAATGACCTGATATTTCATCTGAGTATATGTGAAGCAATGCGAATTTGTTTTGAGACCGAAAAAATAGTTCAAAAGTTGACCGATAGATGACGCTGTACTCGTGATAAGATGCTAAGAAACGATTGCTTTAAAAGATATGCTAATTTTCAGAAGGTAATTAAAAGACGTGACATGTTGTTGTGGCACTCTTTGTTCAAAGCCCATCCACCATGACAAGGTGGTGCCACAGCGGATACGAAGAAAACGGTTTTTAATTGTCCCTAGGCCAAAAACAGTCGAAAAAGCAAAAACTGATGAGACCATCAAGAAAAGGAAGTTGGCTTCGACTTGTTTAAGAAATGTTCAATATGCTGTCCACCGTTTTCTCCTATGAGCTGAAAGCGCAAAACAGCATGTAACAAAACAGATTGGAGTGTTTCAGTGGTGATATTATAAATGTGTTGCGTAATGCGGTTTTTCAACTCAGCTAAGTTCAGAATCGGACCCCCGTACACAACATCTTTTAGGTAACCCCGCAGCCAGAAGTCGCAAGGGTTCAGGTGGGGTGATCGAGGCGGCCAGGTTGTTGGGAAATGGCGACTGATAATTCTGTCATTTCCAAAATGCAAATTACTGAAAGAGTCTTTATGAATAGATAAATATTGACCAATGGATTGATTTCCTGCAGAAACAATAATAATAAAAAAAAATTGTCTGCAAACGGCGTCCGTTTTTTGTAGCCAAAAAATATTTATCTTTAGTCGGAAGTTCTGTGGCGTCCGAAAAATTAGTATTTACGTTGAATGATGTTGTTTCCGACGAGAGGTGTCGACTCACGGATCAACACATTGCTGAAAGAGTCTTCATGAGCAGATTAGATGATAAATATTGGCCAATGAATTAATTTCTTGTGAAAACAATGTTAATAAAAAGTTTTGTCTATAATACTTACTTATTGCAATAATTACTCATTTATTATTATTACATTTTGTATTAATTACTTATTTATAATCATTACTTATTGCATTAATTAATTATTGTATTAATACTTACTTATTGTATATTATTACTAGCCGCTTTCGCCGTCCTCCGCATCCACTTTGCTCAGCACTACCCTGCCATCGCTGCTTCGAAGCTCTCAGCCACTACTCTTTCAGTTTTAAATATTGCATGAAGATCAGTGTAACAGACCATAAAACCATAGTAGATTTCATATTCTTTGTAGACAACAGATTCCTTTAAGATTGTAAAATCTTTCAATAAACCTCATCTAGTTGTAATGCTATGTATAACTTTTTCACAAATTTCGGCATAAATTCTTCAGATCCATAAATACAGAAAGAAATCGCCCTAACTAAAGAGTTTCCATCACCTACAATAGATATTTTACAATATATATATATATTTTTCATTTGAAAGGTTATGACGTCTAGATATGTCATGAATGGTCGTCTGCCCCCACCCCCACCTTCCATTTTCGAACGAAATCGAAAAAACACTTCTCCTCTGTTCATTGTCTATGGGCAAACATTGTAGAAATTCCCCAGCCCCAATCACTAACCGATTTCGACAATTTTTATTTCATATGAAAGCTTATGACGTCTAAATATGTCATCAAGGGTCGCATGCCCACCATTTTCGAACGAAATCGAAAAAACACATAGAGAATGTATGGCGGAGAAGTGCTTTTTCTATTTCGTTCAAAAATGGGAGGGGGGGGGCAGACGACCCATGATGACATATCTAGACGTCATAACCTTTCAATTAAAAAAGTTGTCAAAATCCGTCGGGTGGTTGTTGCTGGCGAACTGTCCAAAGGTTTTTCCTCTTAGAAAATGCACAGTGGGAAAGAGTTTTTTGATTTCTTTCGAAAATGGGGAATGTTGGGGGTAGGCGGCCCTTGATGACATATATAGACGTCATCAGCTTTCATATGAAACAAAAATTGTTGAAATCGGTCGGGTGGTTGAGGCTGGCGGACTCGGTGAAGACCGGTTTTACCAAATTATTTTAAATATATAGATTAATAAAAAATTCTGTCCAAAAACGTTGCTTTTTTCCTAAAAAAAAAATCCGAAAACAGGTTTTTTCAAAAATCGGTTATTTTGAGCCGTTTTAACCTCCAGGTTAAACCGGAGGTGAAAAAAAACCCGTTTTTTCTGCAATAACCCATTACTAAGACAGACATATCACCTCTTTCTCCCGAGGTCGAAAACGATCTGCGCGTTTACAAGAAACAACCTTCTGCAGTGAAGATCGCGCCACGCGTTCTCCCAACCATCACCAAAAGTAGACAAATAGCACAGGACTAAAGGGTAAAATAATAATAATAATAAAAGTTTATTTATTATTTATTTTTAATCACGCTTTGATTATAGTGCTAGCATGTATTAAATATTTTTTAAATAAAAAATCTGGATATCAAAGCAAAAATCATGAGTTGCTGAAAACGATACGATAAGTATTTTAAGATACACTGAGTATCATAAGAAAGGAAATTCCTGAACGTTCATTAATAAATACAATACATTATATACAATTCCAATTTACTTAGAGCATTTATATCAGCCCCTCACGCTCTTATGAATTTCGCTTTGATATCCAGATTTTCGGTGAAAATTTTTTTTTCAACATTTCAGCACACTAATAAAAGTGTGCTCTAAAAAAACTTTTTTATTTCTATTATCATATTCAAGACGTGCTTAAATGTTGAGAACATTATGGATGATCGCACGCCTGAGATTCCAGAGAACATTGACATTCGCAATCGACTATATGTATTGAAAACTTGTATTTTCTTTAATTGGGTAATCATAAAGAAAACTCCTCCCAATCACTAGGACGTCAGATAAAGCTTAAAGACCGAGTCACTGCAGGTAATATACTAAGATGGGCCACAAAAAATAGATCTCATTAAGCAGGCCATTCACATCTCTTCCAAAATGGAATTTTTGAAAACGGGAAGGAAAAAACAATCGTCAGTTTTATAAACTGATGGAAATTGGCATAGCTGATTGGCAATGCTGAATTCAAACGAAATCAAAATCTAACACTTCACTCGCCGATTCCGATTTAGGGCCTCGATGCGAGGGTATCGGCACACCAAAGGATCTGCCTACATTGACACCTCGCTTCTAGGGTAGAAATGAAACTCGAAATCTCCCTTGTAGGGTAAGAGGAGGAGTGGGTGGGTAGAATTCTGCGACATTGAACCTTGTCTCAAAACAAACTTTGGAGCCTCCGTGAATGACGTACCTCATTTTTCGACTCGAATTTACGAAACTTACAGAATACTTGACAATACTTAAAAAGAACCTTTTATAAAAATTTGAATTCAAAAATTTGAATATTACAGGAAATATGAGCATTTGTATTAAATAATATTTTACTGCTCATACGCGAAATGTAGTTTTATATATTGTCAACAGATGACGCCATCAAAAGCTACTCCAAATAAAACATAAGAAAGGCGCAGTACGGGTCCGCGCCTTAGAGTTTTCGTGAAAACGTCGGGATAAAATCATAAAACAAGTATTTCGTATTAATATGTAATTTAATTATCGTGTAATTTAATTATTGTAACATATCATGCGTGGTACGTTACAATTCTGTGTAGGATCGGTCGATGATATGAAAAGTAACATACATATAATTGCTCACTGTGGAAAATACAGTGCCTTTTGGGTTTGTTGCAGATATGCAACACCGTGACATGAGGGATTCAGGTATGCAATTTTCGAGGGTCCTCTTTCCCCTTTTCAATTTCCAAAGCAGGATATTTTTTATTGATTTTAACTTAATCTCTATATGAGCAGATTTTAAGTAACAGATATATAAACTGAAATAACAAATCATGTATTTGCATGTCACCTTCAAGAGAGGTGGTTTCAGCATCTCTAAGGTAAAAAAAATTTAAATTTGAAAGAAATTCTAAATAAAATGGTAAAAAATATATTGCAAAGTTTTTTAACACATTCAATAACTTTAATACAAAGTTTGCTAAGACTTTTGACCAGTGATTCAGTCAACAAACAGCACACGCACACAGATAGCCGACACTCATTTGCAAACGAATTAGAAAACATGAAAAAAATCCTGAATTAAAAGACACTTGACTTTAAATTGAATAAATTTGAATACATAGTTCTAGTAAATTAAATGAAAACTCAAAATTTATTTATTTGTCACCCAAGTTGACCCACTCACCCATAGGGTATGTAGCGTTGTAACGGTCGGCGTGGAAGAGTTCAAAATTAAATTACCCTGAAATTACCGAAAGAGAAAAAAGGTGGGTTTAGCCCTTTTAAAAGGCATAAGAAAGGCGCAGTTCGGGTCCGCGCCGTAGATTTTTCGTGAAAACGTCGGGATAAAATCATAAAACAAGTGTTTCGCATTAATATGTAATTTAATTATCAATCTCTTTAATACAATATTTACACAGAGTAGTATAATGGTTGCAGAATAGATAAATGACAAGTTTATCGCATGTAGCAAGGGTCTGTGGTAGCTTGTGATTTATGTATTCTGTAACCATTATACTACTCTGTGTAAATATTGTATTAAAGAGATTGATAATTAAATTACATATTAATGCGAAACACTTGTTTTATGATTTTATCCCGACGTTTTCACGAAAAATATACGGCGCGGACCCGAACTGCGCCTTTCTTATGTTTTTTTCTTTATTTTACATCTATGCTTATCTTCTAATATTCATTATTTAATTTGAAACAAATTCTTATATTGCTATTTACTAGAACTCTAACAAGTTTATTTTCCCTCATTTTACAAAGAATATACTTTATTGCTGACAAAGAGTACATATACCATGTCATTTTTCTTACTATATAATCAAGAAACTATTCCGACAAACATTCTTGACGTTTAATTGAGACAAAACATCTTTACAAGCGTCGATCTTTTTGAATGTGGGGCATGGATGGCTTAGATTTTTTTTTGGTTGCAAATCTGTAAAACCGTTTTTCTTGCTATGTTAGTTTTGTGGTTGGAAAGAATGTTTTACAGAGATTCGTATTGGATGAAAGCTAATGACTCCCCGACCTTGGCGACAAATTTGAAGACCATTTGGCAATAAATTTTGTGAGTTTGGCGACAAAATGAAGGTTCTGGAATATGTAGAATTTTGGTCCTATCTCTACTAGGGACGGAGTTAAGGGGAACCTTCGAGATGATTATATGTGACGTCCAGTGGCGGCGATTAGGTGAAAAAAGTGAGGGGGCAAAAAGTTAACTGATATCTTCAAGTACCCGGGAGTATAGGGGGTAAACAACAAAATTTAAAAATTTTGCTACAGAATTAGCTATCTTTCCCGAATACTATTGCTTTTTTATGATTCCTAGTTTTAAACAGCTAAAAATATATATTCTTTTATTTTTCCCAGAAAAGTAGGGGGCGACTGCTCTCCCTCGCTCCCTTACTCGCCGTCACTGGTGACGTCACATACTGTCGAAAAAGGTGTAAAAACCGGAGGTGCTGTGCCGAGTGAACGTCTTCGGAATGTGTTTGAACGTTTTTGAATCTCTTTCGAGTTTTGTCCGCAATGCAAGCTGGATAGACGCCGAGCGGTATTGAAAGTGCTGTTACTGTTATTATTAGTGATTTGCTGTCTGTTTGTGCTGCTAATTTGTACAAGAGCTGTTTTTCTTGTTTTCCATGTTTTTCGGAACATTCATGAATGACTAAACCGTCGTTTTCCATTATCCTGCTTGTTGGACTGTTTTCACCGTACGCTCACCGGACGACTTTCATAACATTTTCATGTTAGACATCCTGCGACCCCTCTCTCTCTCTCAATTCCTTCCCAAAAGAAGACAGTTGACATGAAAAATAATGTTATCGCTTTTTAAATTTAATAAATTTGCCAAATGAAAGATGAAGAGAGAATCGATCTTCCATTTTTAAAAAACAATTTATAAAGCCCCAATAGAAGGTGTCTTTTTAACCACAACGTAACTTTCAAGTGATTTTTTTCTTTGCTGTATGAAATATTTTTAATGAACTTTTTTTCTATAATGTCTTTTATTAACTTTTATTCTATAATGGACTTTTATTCTATAATGAACATTATTTCTATAATGTCTATATTACTAATATAATAGCCCAAATCTGTCTCTCACTGATCCGCTAACGCTCTGACGTCACCAACAATAAAATTCGCGCCATAGCACTGCGAGACGTTAAACAGCATTATTTCATTATCAGAATACCTAAATTTAAGTAATTTTAAATTTAAAAGAGTAATTGTCGTTCTAATTTAAAATTTAGTAGTTCTAAAATAATTAAATAAAATGTGCTATCGATTGATATGAAATTTATCTCGCTATGATCAATAGTTCCCGAGAAATTTTAAATTATATTAATCCTATATTTCAAATCAATTTGCGTTTTCTAATAGAAAGTAGTAAATCAGGTCAGTGGTATATCATACCCGTGATGTAGTTTGGACGCCACGATGCATCTGATTATTTATTACTTGATAATATAATTTGACGATATATTTTGGCAACGTTAAAATTTACACAAAGACATCTGAAGTACAAGGAAAATTGTTAAACAACGAAAAATACTTCATACGCAATGTTGTTTACCAAGAGGTTTTTTGAATAAAGAAATATGTAAATAAAAAAATATCTCCTGTCATAAAACATATGATTAATTTATTTGTTTTCAATCAATGTTAAACATTTCTCTCGCATATATATCTATTTAAACACGTCAAATTTGTCGGGGAAATCTCTCTAATGAAGAGGCAATTTGCACCCGTCATACCATGACGGGTGATTTTCTAGTTAAAACAATATTTCTCATAGTTTTATTTTGCAAATAATTCTCAATTCAATAGAACATTCAGATACAAATGTTTTTAATCAGATATCTTGCTTCAATTAGATATTATCTTTTTGCCGCTGTTCACCCATAAATTAACATATTTATTGTAATGAATCATAAAAATGCGGATCATGATAACGAACAAACACAATTTAGCGAAAGACAAATTTTATAATTTTTATTACAACTATTTTAACATCTTTATTATTTGAAAATTAACTTTATGTAGTAACAAAATTTACGAAATCATTTGCTTGTTCAAGATTGAACATATATAGAAACAAAACCATTTATTGATCGAATACATCTAATGAAAGTCAAGTCATCAAGAACTACTGATATTTCTATGGGAGATGAAAGATTTGAAATAAATTTAAGAGATATGCAATGAAATGCAGTAAAACAAATTCTGAAACATCAAAGGAATACAAATCTCGCGTACAAGTTCTGTGATTAAATGAATTTCGATATTTTTTATGTTAAATAGTTACAAATTGCAAGAAACACTATAGAAAATGAGAGATACAATGGATCATAAAATATTTCATTTTCTGAAGAGTTATTCCTATTTCTTTTTTTAAATTCTGAAAAAAAAAAACACTTTTATCTTTAAAAAATATGGTATCTATCTTCACTTCAATGTTCGAGTTAAAATTTCATCGCGAATTCGAAATGTCCGAAAAAAAGGTATAGATTAAAGTATTCTTTATCTTCTGCAATCAAACTCGGAGGGAGGGGAGATACCACGAGTACGCAGATGAGAAGCCGTTGAATATGTAAGCGGGGTCTCGCTTCTCCAGTCCTCTTGTTACAATAATGGTGGGGGTCGAGTTACCCTCCTCCAGTGATAGTACGTGCCTTCTATGGGAAGGTGCGGGCCATGGACAGTGATTCTAGGACTAGGACTTCAGCCTCATTATTCGAGCTATTGCAACGGCTGTCATTCGATTGTCCCTGCATGCCTAGGCCGAACAGGGGTAACTCCGTTTGTGGGTACTTTCTGTAATGTAAGTTCAACTTCGCATAATGTTGTGACGACATATCATGGAACAACCGAGACAAATTTATTATAATAAATATGAACTGGATGGGTATTTCTTTAGTGTTTAAATAAATGACAGCAATTATGTTGAAATTTAATATATTTTTGCAACTTGATATCGGAAAATCTGTCTCTCGAGATAAGTAATTTAATGTTTTATGACGGAATTATTCTACTATTAACACAATCACTGATACTTTTCAACTGCATGCCAGCAAGCTCACCGACAGGCGTGGGTAGGAGGGGCAAAAACCCATGGCCCGGGCATACGGTAAAGAAAACTATATCTTCTTACTTTCAAGAATATTTTATTTTTATCCACGACAAACGGGACCGGCAAGATTTGGACTACGAGGGTCAGTCAAAAAGTTAGGTGCACTGCTCGAGAAAACAAAACAGGAAAGAAATTTTACAATAATGTTATATACACACTAAAGTACCGCACAGAAGCTATTTTTTGATGTAATCACTTCTTTTATTTAAACACTTGTCGAGGCGTGGCATAAGTTTTTCTATGTCCCCTGCGAAGAATTTCCGTCCTACGTCCAATAACCAATATGTTAGGTTCCAGCTGTTGGGTTAAGCACAAACTTTACTGAATTCAAGATGCTTGACAGTAGTCCTATGCACACTTCCATGTAAAATATTCAGTTTATTTGCGATTTCGTCTACTGCCAGGCGTCTGTTCGCAAGAATGCTTTCATTCACGCGAGCAGCGATCTCAGAATTTGTCACAGTTGATGGTCTTCCCTCGCGCTCAGCGTCGTCAATATCTGTACGTCCGTTCTCAAACATGTTGCGCCACTTCGCGATAGCTTGACGTGACATTACATTTTCTCCATACACTTCATGCAACTGCCGATACATTTCAGTGCAGTTGCACCTTTTAGCCTACAAAAAACGAATCACTGCACGCATTTCCAATTTGGACGCCACTTGCAGCTGCCGAGACTTGTTTACGACTGATTATCAGAACAAACTAAAATTGCTGCATGGAAGCCGCTACGTCACACGATACAGATAAATGTCTGAAGTGTTGCCACAAGGTTTCATCAAAATAGCCTTTCACCGAAAATTTTTACAAAGGAGTGCAACTGACTTTTTGACTGACCTACGTATGTGTTTGCATCTATTTTCTCTGAATATAAAATTCACACATTCTCATTATATTAACTGCAATTCGTGGCCAGAAATCAGATTTTCACAACAGGTGCAATATTTTTACCACAAGTGTAATTTAAAAGGGGGAGGGGTCAAGCGCAAGTGTGGGGTGCATTGTGCCAGTATGTTGTTCCGGGGTCTGGATCTGCTTAAGGTGGCCCTGCATGCGAGTGGTAAATATCTACAAAAATATCTGGAATCACATTCTAATTATATTTTTAAATTTTCAATTTTTCAGATATAAATATGCACATAAATATTCACTTACTTTTTTGTTGGCATTTTGAAGTCGAACATGGATTTTTGTCACTTTCATCTCAAGAGACTACAAAATGCAGTGGCGTAGCGAGGGTAAATGGCGCCCAGGGCGAATATCATTTTTTCGCTCTCGGTGGTCATCAGTGACTTAACGAGACTAAATGGCGCCCGGGGTTTAGTATTATTTTTTGGCCCCTTCATCATATTTTATCTTAAAAAGAGACAAAATCAGTAATGTTTTAACTTCATGGCGCCCGGTCTCTACGCTTCAAACAAAATATCTCTCTCAAACTGCTCTATCATTGCAAAATCTAGTCTTTGTAAATGTAAAAACTCTATGTTTTTCAACTTAACATCTGCGTTAATTCTTCGGCACCGGGAAACGTATAAACTCGTTTTCTCATCAGCCGGTGAGGCATAAGTAATAGGGATGGCGGTTATTGCAAAAATAACATGTTTTCTGTTATTCAGGTTTTTTTCACCTCCGGTTTAACCCTTTGAGGTGGAAGGCATTAAATTTTTTGAAATATGATGAAAATACATCATGAATGGGTTTAGTTTATTGTCTAGACATGGAATCTACAATTTTTTTTAACTTACTTCATTCCAAGCGGGGGGTCCCCCTTTGGGGCCGCCCCCCCCCTCGTATGGGGGCCCCCTTAGATACAGCCACCTTCATGCACTCAAAAAATACTGTTGAATCTTACAGAAAATCATAAATTAAAACTTCAAGAATATTGGAGGAAAATTTTCGAGTTAATTTGCTAAAATTGTAAACGTCCAGAACTGAAAAAAAGTCTTATCTCTGAGTAAGGAATTTTCCCAAACTTTATCTCTAATAATTCCTATTCCGAAAAGAAATTTCACGATGCTGCTATATACATTCTAAAAGGCCCTATACTAAATCTTTTATTTTCTATTTATAGTTGAATTTAACGGTTGAGAAGCGAGTGAAATTAGGTGTGCCATCAGCTGGCACACTGTGCCGCAAAGGGTTAACCTGCCAGTTATAACCACTCAAATAACCGGTTTTTGAAATATAACAGGTTTTCGTTTTTTCATAAAAAACAAACGCCGTTTGTAGACAAAATATTTTATTAGTATTGTTTTTGCAGGAAATCAATCCATTGGCCAATATTTATCTGTTCATAAAGACTCTTTCAGTAATCCGCCAGCCAACAGACGCCTCGAGGAAGCCTTTGTCGTTGATTGGTCTAAGATGATGAAATTCAAAGCTTCAGAACTTGTAAATTTTAGTCTAATCGAACCTAAAATCGAGCCTATCTTATTGAATTTTAAAAAAATAACCGGTTATAACCGGGACAAAGAAAATAACCGAAAAAAACCGGTTAACCGAAACAAAAAAAAAAAACCTGTTTTCGATTAAAACCGGTACGTTTTTCCCATCCCTAATCAGTACTATACCAATCTGTGCTTAATGTGTTAAAACAGTCAGCAAATAGCGATTTCATGCGGCTTCCGACTGCGAAATGTACTACTTAAAAGACTTTCTTCTTAAACAGATAAATCTGAGAGGTGAAAGCAGGCTCTGATGTTTTTTTTATATTACACGATACATGACGTTCAGCTCAATCACGACAGTTTGAACATTGATATGGACAAAATGCCGCCCATGTCCCTGTGCCTGCAACTATTACAATTGCTGAACCAGTTGAACGGACATGACAGTGACATGAACAGCAGGACCACACCAGTTTCTCTTAATCCCCTTATCTGTGACCGGGCATAACTATAAACACTTCTTCTTCAATGAAAACTGCTTTGGAGGTGCCATACTTACGAAAGCAATTAGCAAACTATCGTATCTTGGGTACAATGAATGTATCACCATCTGTTTATTTCGTTCAATGTAGAACACCCAGACAAGTTTCCCGCGTGACCAGTAGGGTAATTCTTCAATAATGATACACATATACGAGGGCTATTTTTTAAAGTAAGGTCCGTTTGTCAATACCGTTTCAAATTTTGAAATTGCGTAAAAATGAATGCACTAGCACGCTGCCAGCATTCTTTGCGTAGGATCCAGCACCATTTTCACCAACGGTGACAGTCTATGAGCTTAAAATGATTAAGAAAATGTTATGTATGTGAGATTAAAATAAAATGTATGTGAGATTAAAATGTTTAAGAAAATCGAGCGTCCCGCCGAAATACGGTCAGCCATCCGATTGTGAACAGCAAGAAACATGAAACCTACAAATATTCATCACTAGGTATGTGAAGTGTACGGCGACAATGCATTGAATGATAAAATGAACGAGATTGTTCAAGGAAGATCGGGAAAACGTCCGCGTCAAACCGCGTTCTGGTCAACCATCTGCAAGCGCTGATGATTTAGTACAGGCAATTTACACTCTTCTAAGCTCTTATCGGAATTCCCACGAATTTCAAAATCAGTTTTGTTTAAAATTGTGATGGCTTCATTAAACGAAGAAAATAAACTGTGTTCTTTGGTTGGTTGAGCTAAAATCTGCCGGTGCTATCCACCGAAGTTGCAAAACCAGAACAAGAAAGTAGCACAACACAGGTGTTCCATATTCAAATGAATGAAATAATTAAAAGAAACAAATTTTGTCAATTATTATTCACGGCCTTAGTTGAAAAGAAATGATCACTTAGAAGAATATTTGTACACTCACCGATATTACATAAACTTTTTCCTAAGCGATCCTCTTACGTGCCGAGATATTCACGTTTATTCGTTTTCTGCGCTCAAGTTCTAGAGCACATATTTTCGGACATGTCGATTTTTAAGGAAAATATGCGCCTAACGAATTTTATTTTATGAGCGTAGGGAAGTTTTGAAAAGGCATTTTCATCCTGAAAAATTTTGTTATGATCTCAAAATTCGAAAATTAATCAGGAAATGAAACATTACCTAATAATGAATAAATAAAAATTCGTTTTAAAATAGTTAAGCATCAGAATCATAGAGATGTTTCAATTCAAGTGACTTAAATATAATTTCTCTTTTTCTTAAAAGTATAGAAGAATTTGAAAGAAGATGGAATATTGAAGACAAGTTTGCGAATCACATAAAAAAAAACCTATTCTAGACACTTAAATCAAGTAAAAATTTTACTCTCTAAAAGGGTAAGGTATAAGGGTAATGGTAGGAAAACTTCAGTTTTAAAGAAATTTTTTATTTAGAAAGTTTTTATTTATTTATTAAAATAACACTCAAAAAGAAAAAAAAATATTCCTGAATTTTTGTGTACATTTTGTAAATAAAATATAAATAATTGTTCTGAAATGCAGTTTTCTTTCATTATTCCGCAAAACAATTATTTCGTAATTATTAATTTAAATACCCGTCTGAAATGCACTTTAATGGCGTCCATTTACGTGACGTCACACACATGATAAAAGTAACTGCTTATATTAACTCTATTACTTCTACTCTTCTGAAATACAAAATTTATAAAAAAATTAAATTTGTGTTAAAAAGTGGAACAAAAGCACAAATTAAGAACTACACAGTTTTTAGTCTGCACTTAATAGTTCTAAGTAATATATTTCAATTAAGCAGGAATTTAGAATTTTTAAAAAATTAAACTTATAAAAAAAATGTCTCAGTCATGCGAAACGTAATCATCATCATCACGAACTTTTTTTTTTTGAATATGGACGCTAGCGCGGCAATTTGTAGTCCGTTTTTTCCATCTCACACGCGATAACGGAAAGAAAACAAGCGAGACTTCAAAGCGAAACTTCAGCATCAAAACAAGAAAACCCATGTGTTTGGAATCGTTTGGCGATAAAGTGAGATTATGGCAGCCATGTGTTTCGCCATTTTATTCTCACGGACTTCGTACTGGATTGACATGGAAACAACTTTCAGTTTTTCGCACTTTCTTTTGCGAGCGGTCGCTGCGTTCGCTGTTCTTCATAATGGATCACCGGCTTCGTTTAGATCCCAATCGCTGGTAAGATAATTTTAATTAGTTTAAATTACTAATTAATTTATTAAAATTAGTAGTCAGACAAGTTTTATTTCGAAAAGTCAAGCTTTTATTGAATTCGAATGGCATTTATTTCCGTTGATAATTATTATCGTGGTGAAATGTCATTTTTTAAAAATAAGATTTCAAACAAATTGTGAATTAACAAACTCAATAAATATTAGTCTTTTTCTTTTCTTCATATGATGATAGAAATTGAAATTATAAAATAGTAATTGAAGTAATAATTGTTGTTTGTTTTTATAACGATTGGCAACAATAGCTAATTAAAAGTTCGAAGATAAAATACTTTTTATTAGATGAATTTTTAAAAAATTGTTTATGCCTTTTAAAATACTTTTTATTAGATGGATTTTTTAAAAATGTTTATACCTTTTTTCTGTTGATATATGCAAAGACTTTAGCCTTTTTTCCGTTCTTTAATTCTATGGAAATCTTTAAATTTAATGGGATGATTGGATAATTCATTATTTACTTTCACGAAGTTGAAAAGTAAACAAGAATATCTACATCGGAAAAAATCAGAATGTAACCTGATTTTTTTAAAAAAAATTCGTTTAAAAAATTCTTTTTTCGTATTTTCTCTATATATTTTCCTTTTAAATGCATGATGATTTTATAAATATATATATATTTCATTTTTGTACGTGAGATTTCATTTGGAATTTTTTTTCTTGGAAAGTACGAAAAAGCTCGAAAAATCATTCTTTTGTAAGAATGGCAGTAATTTAATTAAGGAAGAAAAATTATTCCTTCCATGGAAGTTTATTCTTTCAGCATTGAAAATTATTGTGATTAACGAAAAGATAAAGACATTTTTAAAAACAATTCCTTGCTTAAAATCTTTAGGACAGTCTCATTGTACTGTTTTATTTAAGAATGGTAGTTATATTGCTCTAAAGCTCATGCCATAATGGAGTAGAGGTTCAGGTTTCACGGTTGAATAAATGAAATAGTAATCGAGTAGAAGTGCCTGAAGAATGAAAATTTAATATCGATTCGTGATCAGTTTTTCAATTCATCACGAGACGGTCAAAATGGTAGGTAGTAGACCTGCAGATGTAAAATGTGTTCAGCCCTTAGTGTACTAGTATCCGTTTTGAAAATCAGCTGGTTTAATTACTAAAGACTTAAACATTTTTGGAAAGTAAAAAAGTTATACCGAATTAAAATAGAAACCAAAAGATTTTAGATATTTTAAATTCTTTTTTGATGGTTGGCAGTTTAAAATAAAAAGAAAAAAAAGTGAAATAGAATAACTTTGTCTGATGGAATGGAATAGCATTTCTTGTTTTACGTATTTGCAATTTTTTTCTAATTTATTTTGTTCTACGCTTTTTTAATATTTTAGAAAGAAAAAAAAACACTGAACAAATTTTTTAAAAATATTAAAAAATGCTGAAAGAACTTATGAAATTTAAAAGGTTTTTAGTTCAAATCTTTTCATACATGTGGAAATTTATATTAAAAAAAGTTTGAATATGAAAGTAATTAAACCTAATAGAAAAATGACATTTTTTCTGCATTTTTAATTTATTTATTTTTACATAATTTTAATTTATTAGAAATAAAAAAAGTTATTGGTTTAAAATTCTTTTAAAGATTTTTCTTCCTGATCGTATCAGGGTATATACACTTTAGGGTTGTCTTGTGGGCGCGGGAAATAAGATAGAAAATTAAAGAAATTTTACTTATGTAATAAAAATTACTGATTAATGAATCACTAAAACCATTCAGAAATTAAAAATTTCTAGGGAAACATTTTGTAACAACCGTCAATTTTGATAAAATGAAAAACCAAATCTAATATATATAGTATATAAACGTAAAGTTATACTAAGATCTGAGAGAGAGAATAAGTCGGTATTTTAACTATGGATTTTTAAAATATGTATTATCTATCTATCAAGGAAACTGTTCAGAGAAAATGAGACTGATTTATACTTCTTTTAATCACTGATTTTAACAACGTCAAATTTTACTGGAATCATAATGTAATTGTTAACGTTATGTTCCGGGAAATTTGATATATACAAGGTATGCTCATAGCTATTAAATAAATTGTTTATAATTGAATTTCTCTCAAGTCATAATGATCACTTGCTAAGAATTCTTTGATCATCGAAATTCCAATATGAATCTGAATTCTTGAAACGGCTTAATGTATTTTATTAGCACCATTAATATGCATTCGCATTTGTATTTCTATTACAGAAACACATTTTTTCTGTCGTTGAGTTCGTTTCGAAATGCATTTTTATTACATTTAAAACCACAACTTTTTGTAGTGTAACATATGATCAATATTGAAACAAAATGATCAGCTTTATTTGAAATACAGTCTGGAACGCTGTATGTTTTAGTAAAAGGTGTTGAGATACCGGGACAAAGAGTTAAACGCAAAGACAGTCTCAGTTAATCCGGAACGCCTTTTTGCTAAACCATTCATATTAAGGATAGATAGCATGAACCTGCACATAATGAAGACTATAATAATTATTTGTTTTGGTTTCTTGCCGCAAAAGCCATTATTTTTGCCATAATGCATCAGACTTAAGGTTAAATCTGTGTTGTCTAAAATACCATGAAATCAGAATTATTTGAAACAATAAGAATCAAAAGAATAGTGAATACTATAAAGTAATAACGATTCATGTAGTATTTATTTTAAAATAATGATATAAAATACAAAGATGTGTTTAAATTTCAACGTGTGCGATATTACTAATCAATGTAGAGAGAGTTGCTGGAGTGATTTGAGAACAGTCTAGGCGTTGAGTATTAATAATAATAATAAATGGACATTCTGTTAGAATGTACAGAAGAGATAGGAGACATTCACAGTATGGAGACGTAGTCTTGTTCTGGGAAAAAAAAATGCCGAAATTAATTAAGGATATTCAGAGAAATTATGGTATTCAGGGTCGGTGACTGGATGGTAAAAGTGGGCGGGCAAAAAAAGTATAGACATCTGTAAGTACCCGGGAGTATAGGGTGTAGACAACGGAATTTAAAAAAATTAGTTACAAAATTAGACAGCTTTCCCGGACACTATTGCTTTTTTTTTTATAATTCCTAGTTTTAGGCAGCAAAAATGAAATAAAAAGAATTTTTTTTCCTAAAAGGGTGGGTGGGCGATCGCTGCCTCTACCCGAGTCGCCGCCATTGATGGTATTGAACTGCTATTATTCACTATAAGACGGAGATTATGATTTTTCACTCTGCATATTCTATATAAAATAAAAGTTGTGAAGACGAATTCTTCAAAATCTAATTTTTTCATTTATATCTTTTAATTTTAATATGAAATAATTACTTGTGAATAAAACCGGGACAATCCATGCCATGTTGTTCAAACTTTGAGGGGAACAAAACAAAAGACTCAATTTCTGGGCACTGTAATTATGTTTTAAAAAAAACCGGGCTGGTAAAGTTTATTAACCTCACCTTGCTTCATCAAATACTATTTTAGCAGAAATGATATAGACACTATACTTGGAAAGAAATACATTGCGCGTGTGTCAGGAATGTCTAATGAGTCGTATTATCAAAATAAAGAGCAAAAATTCATTAAAAGAAGTTATAAGTATCATTAAACGTAACAAACGTTCTTGACTAACCATTCATCTTTTTACATTTATCTGCTTGATATGAAACGACTTTTTCTTTCTTAACAACATCCGTTTATGCTAACAGTAAATTTTACAATGCGTGCTTTCTCTATTTTCATTACCTCTTCATGTTCGAGTGCTTTTTTAATGTCAAAATGTTTGTTTAATGTTTGTTTCTTTATTTTCTCGCGTGCTATTATAGGGCAATAACAGTAGTAACCGTTTATAACTTAAGATACAATTTATTTCTTGTTAGCAGTCTTAAAGATACAAATTATAATCTTGTATCCTAAATCTTCTGAAGGTTGGTTGGTTGGTTGAAGTTTAATGGCGCAAGAGCCATTTTTGGCTAAACTGCGCCAATTAAATGTTAAAAATCAACACTGTGATAATCTTCTGAAGGAAAACTGCATTATTGTGTTTCATAAAGGAACAAATCAAAGCAAAACGAAACAAACCAAAAGCTGGATCGTTTAAAAAAGACGAAGAATGTGTTTTTGCCGCGTTTCCATTTATCGTTTTGGAGAACTCATAATTAATCCCTTTATACCTTTTCCCACCTTTAATTTCACCTGAGAATTTTTTCATATTGCGGCTCCATTCTTTCCACTATTAGCTTTAATTAATGCTGATTCTGAAGTATTTCACCCAACATTTTCTATTTACTATTCAAGTCCCATTCATTTTTCTAGCCCCGTAAATTAATCATCTTACCTCATTTTGGGAGGTAATATCCCCACTCAGCATTAACTAAATTTTAAATTGTTTTTCTTAAAATCACACATCCTCAAAAATTCTGTAACTTAATTCTGCTGAGAATAGGAGGTGCTTTTTCACAGTCTAGCGGCAGTGGCGAATCTAGGGGGAGGTTGACTATGGGACTGTAGTCCTCCCCCAGAGCTAAACCAAAATTCTTGGTTTTTTTTTCAAATTGCTACACTTGTTTGTTCTCAATCTCTTTTTTCAAAGAATAAAACATGGCAGCATTGCTTTCTGGCTTGACAGGTTCGAAAATTTTCCCGCTTTTGTAGTCATTCCACTCGTACTTGTATCGTGGACGCGGTCGAAAACATTTTTTTGGCTAGTTATTTCATTGTGTTTTTATTAAATTATTGAAAGTATTGTAGCGTACTTTATGATTCTTATTGTCAGGTGAGTAAAGTTAAAGTGTTTTGACTTACCTAAGCCATGAGGTTATGACGATTCAACATTTTTATGACTCCCACCACCAAAATCCTGGATTCGTCACTGTCTAGCGGCATTCATTAAGCTGTACTTTGTTCACATTTCCCCTGTTTATTTAATGTTTTGTTGATACTTAAACAGAGAAAAAGAATATTATTTTTGGAATATTACCGCGTTACTGAGGAAAACAGCGATAAAAGGGTTCCCGTGATTGTTGAAAGTTACTTTCGAATTTTGTTTAACGTTTCCCTAACAGATGAGAATATCCGAACGCCAAGATTAGTGGAACAACTGTGATCCTAATTCCAGAAATATTCATTTTATTACATTCGGAGAATAGTTGTGATCATATAGGAATATTATTAACGAAACAGTGTTTACATCTGCCACTGTTGGCTCTTAGCTCTTTATAAAATCCAAAGTTAGTAGTAGACAAGGAAGTACAGATAAATATATATCCTATAACTTCCGACTGAACATGTAAATGAGACGGTTTTTGAATCATTGACTATTTTTAGCAATGATAGGAAACATAAAGAGGAAAACTAATTTCCTGCGTTGTGTGCCATTTTTCTGAGGAGAGGTGTCCATGCATTTTTTTTAATTCAATGATTATTTATGATTCTGTCAAAATATATTCTCCGACAGGCGATAGATGTACTGTGAGTTAAAGATTTTGATTTGCATTATTTTAAATAAATATATTTTAGAAAACAGTATATGAAGGATTCAAATACGTATCTACATGCTTTTATTTTATTTATGCGCGAAATGATGGCGTCTACATGAATGCTTTAGCAGCAAATAAAGAACTGTAATGTCTGCAAGCTAGATATGTATAGGAGTGCCTACCTTGCGGAAACTTGGGAGAAAGTGGATACTCTTTTGAATATAAATTCTTTTGTCTGGCTCTTTAATATGTAGTATATTAAAAAGAACAGTAATAATAGTAAGAATAGTAGAGTTAGTAGAAAATAGTGTATTAACGAATGGAATGTGAAAGTTATTTCTTTTGGAAGCCCCCATAACCAAATACAGCCGCAATACCCAGCTTATCCAGCGAAGATAGGTAGTACTGAGGTCACAGTGTTTTTTTCACCCCTTTCTCATGTTATGCGTTTATAAAATGAAATATTGTTTAGCAACGGATTCTGAAACCCTCCTCGCTTTTGCGCATGCGCCAGGCGGTGTTATTTTCATCAAAATAGGGGGAAAGTGAAGAATGGAAGGGTTATGTTTACATTTTACTGAGCGTGAACTAACAAAGAACTCAAAAAATGCGCTCATATGACTCATTGCCTGACACCCCTTTCTGGTGTAAAATCGTCCAAAAGTGGTAGTCTCGAAATCCGTTGCTGAACAGTAAATGTGCCTGTATTATGCCTTTTTGCCTTTCTTATATATATTTACATGTTAATATCAATTAATCTTGTAGCTCAGCCGAGGAATATAGAATTGTGAAAATGATTTTTCTTGACTATTTTTGATGGATGATAACTTGCAGATACATATTTCGATTCAATAGTCGGCAGTCAATCATGGATTTCTCTTAATAGTGAATTTTCTATTTTATCTTATGGACGTACATAACATAATAATCCACTACCTACCCAAATGAAGCTCCCATTAAAACTCAAGTTAGCATATGATAATTTTGAATTTGCTTCTGCCGATTTCAGGTTATGTTAAATTTTGATTTCGTCATAAAAGTTAACCCCTTCTTGGTCGGCGTCGCACGTAATACGTTCGGCTTTTTTGTGCCCGTACGGTGGTGTCGCATGTCCTGTGACTAAGAGAAAAATTTCATCGTTGAAAGTGAATTCGTCGCTACTTAACGTCTTGTTAGATTCCGAGATTATTTTTTGTATTTCTGAATAAGGAATAAGATAATTGGCAATAAATGACTGACATTCTGATGGTCAAGAAAGATTGTAAAACTATTTTCATGTTAAGGTTGTAAAACCATTTTAAAAATCATTTTTTACATACCATTAATAATTCTTTTCATGCATATCTTAAATACCACAAAGTAGTAGATTTTAAAAAAATATAATATCACAGAGTATTTTGTTTTAATTTAAAACTTGGGTGCATTGCCGTGAAAACTGGAGGTCAGTGAACAGGATATCATATGTATGAATATCGTCAAGCACAACCTGTTTACTAACAAAAATATTTTCCATTTTCGAATTCAGGATAGAACATATATTAGTTTTCAGTAATAAAAAAAAAATGCTTTTTGGGGTCGGAAATTCGAAAAAGAATCCGACCAAGAAGAGGTTAAGATGCAGTGGCGGCGACTCGGCTCGACCCCCCCCCCACTGTTTGAGGACAAATATTAAATTTCATTTCATTTTATCTGACTAAAACAAGGAATTATGAAAGCAAGAATAGTGTCCGGGAATGGTAGCTAATTTTGTAATTAAAATTTTATTTTTTTTGTCTATCCATTTATAACTTCCGCGGACTTTTAGATGTCTATACATTTTTTGCCCCATTTTTTCCACCCATTAGCCGCCACTGTTAAGATACCTATCGATCAAAGTGACAAGCAAAGCGTAAAAGGGTAAGCATAAAAAGGCTTATTTTTCTTATTCTAAGAACCATCAAACTGATTACCTGTTGAAGTTTACAAAGATGAATATGTGAAATAGTGTGAAAAAATATGGTATTAACTTCGCTGTCATTATCTGCATATTCTGTGGATTTCGTCTGTTATCCGTTTCCATCCTTTCCTTTTAGAATTTTCTCAATTTTTAACTTAAATATCCAGTTTAAAGCTGTCAAAACCGAATTCCCTGTGAAGTATTTTAAAACGACAAAGCATTTATAGGCAAATTTTACTATCTGTTATCTCGAAATAATTACCGAATATTAATAACGTATTTTCCTTTCATGCAGTATTTCCTTCCATTGCAAATCTTTTGAAATCCTCTATTTTCCGCATCTATTCTGACAAGTGAAACGGAGATAAGAAATTTATTTTATTGTTTACTTATTTCATATTATTTATCCGATGACCCCCGAGACTGATACAACCTCCTTTCTATTGGTTTCACTTGTAATAAGTCATGCTAGTCTTGGCTTACTGTAGTGGTACAACCGTGGTAAAAAAAGTATTGGGAATGCCTGAATGACGACGATATATACTAGAAAACGTTTGCAGACTTTTATCAAATATTTTTTCGACTTGTATAAACATTTGGAAACACCCAGTATTTAATTTCATATTATTGTCTGAAAATAAATCTTTTTAATTTTTTAATAAGAATTTCAACTTTATTGATTTTTCAAAATGGTGAATGTAATTGAACGAAGAACATACATTAAATTTTGTTTCCAGAATGCAGTTTCTGATTCAGAAATATTTTAAATGTTGCAAAAATCCTTTAAAGATAACTGTTTTTTTTATAAAAAAAACAAGAGTATTTCGGTGGTATAAAATGTTTAAAAAAGTAGAGAATCTGTCATAGATGAATCACGCTTTGGTAGACCATGCACTTCGTCTAATCATCAACATGTCGATAAGATCAGAGAATTGGTGCTTAGTTATCGTTGTTTAACAATAAGAGACATTAGTGAAGTTCCTATATCGAAAACGACCTGAATTGTGGAAAAATAACTCATGGGTTTCCACCATAATAATGCGTTTTCTTGTAATGCCATTATTATTTCTGAATGAAAAAAGTCAACAAATGCAACACCACCAGCTCTGTATTTACCTGACATGACACCTTGTGACTTTTTCTTATTTCCACAGTTGAAGCTTCATCTTCGTGGTCAACGTTTTGAGTCTGATGATGCAATAATTCTGATATATTCTGTGTGATTCTGATAATGTTAGAAAATTAGCTATGAACCCTGAAGGGGTTTCACGAAAACAACTTTAAACATGTTTTGAGGATTATAAAAAAAACGTTAGCTAAAGTGTATTGCGGTCAGAGGAAATTACTTAGAAAGAGATGTAATAAATATATACAAATGAATTGATACTTTTGTTTTATGACAGCATTCTCCATACTTTTTGATCACAGTAATATTATAAAACTTTGATGTTTGTTTTATCAAAAGTTGTTAACCAAAATCAGTTCAAAAACACGTAGATAAAGTTTGTTTGTTAAAATATTGTGGTAAGGCTTTGCCTTCCAGCTGTAAACAATGTTTAAGTTAACACAAAATGCTTATTTGAATGTTTTTTTCCCACTTTTTGTTAAGTCAATTTTTTAATTTGTTTTTCATATTTTTATCTAAATTTCGGACACTCTTTAAGGAAACCTCAATATTTACAGTCCTGATCTATAGATAAGCTGGTAATGCTAATAGAAAAGAAATGTAAGTAGTTTATAAGAAATAATTAGATGAGATTGGATGTTTACAGTAAATAGTGGTATTTTCGAAATTTCTGGAATGAAAAGGTAATGCCAGATATTATTGTTATAAAATTTATAATATTTTTTGTTATATGACAGAAGAAAAGAAAATTATACTACAAGGCATTTTTTCATTTAAAAAAATGGGCTTTTCATTTATCGGATAGAAATTTCATTGTTGAAATGAAGCAGTCAGATTTTGTTTCGTGCCATACAAAAGAATTTTTTTACATAGATTTTTATACATGCAGATGTTTCTGTGCACGTTCCCTTCCATGTGCACCTTTTTAGGTTATTATTATTATATTTTGTTGTTTATTTCTAGTCTATGTTGACTGAATGAGGAAATACGGAAAAAGTGCAGTGTTTATCTCAAAAAGTTCTATTATTTATTGGATTAAGCAATAATTTATGTAATAATATAAATTTAGAAAAGGTAAGGAATCACATTTGTTGCAATATTTAGATATACAAATGATTTTATAGATGTTATATTTATTAAAAAATGCCCGTGTTTCATTATGGCTGATAATCATTGCATACAAAATAAATCTACATTTTTAAGTCACGTCATCAAGTATCGTTTTTAACATTTAGTTTTCTAATTTACTGGGAAAACATTTGCTTTTCTAGTGCGTTTTTTTTAAAATTTTCGTTTCACTTTCTTCTTGTCAGAATTTTTTGTCAGCAGAATTTAAGCACATTTCTTGCATTTGTAGTGTTAAAAATTAGCGTAAGGTATAGTATAATTTTTTTCCGATTATTTTGCATGGCACCCAAAAGGATTACCTTGGATCCATTAGCCACGGACGAAGCCAAATTTATATGGAATCTATTCATGTGAAGGAAAAGTTGCCGCAAGGGTAGAGAATTTTGCTCTATATTTGTGCCGAGATGTTGTAAATATTGAAGAGAAATGGATCACTGTTCAGCCTCCAAGAGAAGAGCTTTCAATCGCCATGTTTTATTTTAGGGGTATTAATAGTTTCTGAATGAAAAATTTTGGATTGAACCATGACAGTCAATTGATAGCTATAACCGCACATAATATCTGGCATTTAACTGCACGTACACATTATTTTATATTGTACTTTGATATCACATTCCTTTTCCTCTTGCAAGATGCGAATAGATTTATTTGGCATGACTGCTTTGCATATAGTAATCCTAAATTTTTAAAAAATGTAGTTTAATACCCGTCGACGATTTTATTTTTGGCATCAAAAATTATCACCAGTACTCTTAAACTCATCCAAACGATTAGGGGTGCCAAAATCGCCAAATAGAGCTAAGGAACAAGGCAAGAAAAGTCTCCCCTAAAACAGAGACTTCAGATTCCTTTTCCTCACGCAAGATGCGAATGGATTCCAAAATTAAATTTGGCATGACTGCTTTGATATATAGTAATCCTAAATTTAAAAAAAATGTAGTTTAATACCCGTCGACGATTTTAGTTTTGGCATCAAAAATTATCACCAGTACTTTTATATTCATCCAAGCGATTAGGGGTGCCAAAACAGCCAAATTGAGCTAAGGACCAGGCAAGAAAAGTCACCCCTAGAACAGAGACTTATGTGCTATGTTTGGTCCCCAAGTGTATAAAACAGATGTAGGTTACTATTCAACCTCCAAGAGATGAGCTGTCAATCCCCACGTGCTTATAGGTATTGATTGTTTCTAGTTGACGAATTTTGGTTGAAAAAAATTACACAATCACGTACATTACCTTTGGTCAGAACATGTATACGATCTTGCACCTTAGATGACTTCCGTTATCAAAAATTTAGGGTTTGCGCTTAACGTGTTGATAAATCTTATGCAGTGGCAGGTTTCATGGTTGCTTTCTGGCCAAAAATAACATTTCAAAAATATTAGTTATTATATATTAGAAATTACCTTTAATTGTTTTTTGGCAATTTCTTGTCATTGGTTTAAAAATCGGGAGTCTCCTCCCCTTAGTTTCATCACATGCGTCCTTAAAGGCATTTATGCCATATTAGCACAAGATATTGCTAAGATATCTTACGATATTCTGAATGTCGCACAGTATCCTGAAGATATCGTAGCAATATTAACGAGCATCTTGTGTGTTAAAAGGATAGCCTGTGGTCAAAGTTGTTTCGCTTGGCCGTTTTTATACATGTTTTTTCTTCTCAGAACGCATCTTTTGTACTTCCTATAAGTGAAATTTTGTTTCATTTGGAGCCATAGAACCGGGTCTAGTGCCTTCTGAATACGCGAATTTTAAATATAACAACCCTTGTAACCATTGGGCGTCATAATTTAATTTTTGCTAGGGATGACAATAGACGTTAAGGAAGCTTAATTGAGTTAAATATTTTTATTTAAACATAAAAGGACATAACATATAGGGACAAACAATTAAGGACAAAACATATAAGGATATATAAAATATACATTTACTCGGGGCCAGTGGCGAATCCAGGATTCAGGTCCGGGAGGGGCTGAGGTCATAAAAATTTTGTATCGTAGTGACGAATGTCAAACCTCACGGCTTATGTAAACCAAAACACTTTAACTTTACAGACTTTCTTCATCTGACAGTAAGAATTATAAATAACACTACAATACTTTCGATAATTTAATAAAAAATACAATGAAATAACTAGACAAAAAATATTTTCGACCGCGTCAACGCTACAAGTGGAATGACTCGAAAAGTAGAAAAATTTTCGAGCCTGTCAAGCCAGAAATCAATGTTGCCACGCTTTTATTATTATTTTTTAAATGAAAGTTAAGAACAAATAGTTGAAGTGATTTTAAATAAAATGTAGAATTTTGGCTTAAATCTGAGAGGGGCTGCAGCCCGATAACCCCCCCTGGATTCGCCACTGCTCTGGGCAGAACACCATGTTTTCTCTTCGACTCCAGAACTTGGACTGTCTATCTCTTCCAACGGCCGCTAGGTGGAGAGCTTGAAAAGCAGTGCGGTTACATCCTGTATTTTAACAAAGTGCGTACTCGATTTCCTTCACTACACAACAAAGGTGTACCCAAAACGTGCCATATTATGGAACTCCACGAGAAAGTCGGTTACTAATATATAAGCATAATAAAAAATTATAGAATTTTGAGATTATTTTTTGAATCTCAAGAACAAATGAAAATCTGGTAGTGGTAAATCGAATATCAATTAACGGACATTCTTTTTACTTTCTCGTATACGAAATATACCAAGAGAAAATATTGTAATCGTTAAAAAATTCGAATTCGAGATTTTGATGAATCTCCACGTTTTAGACCTCTCTGAGTCCGAAAACCGCAATTTTGGAATTATGTCTGTCTGTCTGTGAACACGATAACTCGAAAATTATTAGAGCTAGAGGGACGAAATTTGGTATGTGATCTTTACACATAATTTGCTGATTTATATCAAATTTTGGACAAAATCCGTCCACGAGAACGAGAAGTCTGTCTGTCCGTGTTCACGTGAACACGTTAACTCAAAAACTTAAATAGCTAGATAGATAAAATTTGATGCACAGTTTTATCATCAGGAATGTAGGTCCGTATCAAATTTTGGACCAAATCCATCAAAGGGTTAACTGTCTGTCGGTCTGTATAATCGCAAGTGCTGATAATATATGAACACGATAACTTCTAAATGCGATTACATAGATAAATGAAATTTGATATGTGGTCTTCTTATTTTAATTATATATCTGTGTCCAATTTTGGTTTCAACCGGTTGAAAAAAAGGCGTTCAAATTGCATATTCTATTTTTTCACCTTTCTACGACGCCAAAAAAAGGCGCGTTTTCCCCACCTTTTTTAGGAAATGGAACGTGTTTCTACCGCTTGGTGCATTATTTCCCCACCCATGTTAGGGCGTATGCGAGAAAGTTTCGGGGAGACCATCCTCGCTGATTTAAACGAATTATACTCATTAACTACTAACCCATTGTATTATAATGCATGTACAAAAGTAAGCGTATCGAAAGAACGTGTTCATATTCTTAAAGTGTTCATTATGACGAACGCTCATCTTTTAACCTGAAATATATTCCATGCCTATTGTTTTACGCATTAGATACATTCGTTGCTGTATTTTTATATATTTTCGAGATTGTTTTTAAGCGTTTTGCGTTTATGACGTTATTAATAAAGATACTTGTGTTTTAAAATATAACTTCAGATAATTTGACGCATTCTGTATTTATCTAATATCATGTCGAGATATTCTGTTTTTAAATAGTGAAAAGGTACATTAAAGTAATGTTATCTTTTATGTGGGTTTCTTTATCGTGATGTAATTTGTCTTTAATGGATTTTCTTTGTTTGAAGTTTATGGCAACGTCACTAAGCAGCAGTAGTCAAGTATTATCTTTTGCGCTTCGTGACGTACAAATCTAACGAAATTGACGAAACCATGGAAGAAAAATTCAATAATTCCGTCCAGATTTAAACACTTTTTAATGTCGACTAACTTTTTCTCGCCAAATGACTGATTTTTGAGAGGTCATAATCATTTTTAGTTCCTCTTTACTTTCTCGTATACGAAGTATACAAAGAGGAAGTATTGTAATCGTCAAAAAATTCGAACTCGAGATTTTGACGAATCTCCACGTTTTAGACCTCCCTGAGTCCGAAAAATACAATTTTGGAATTATGTCTGTATGTCTGTGAACTCGATTATTAGAGATACAGGAATGAAATTTGGTATGTGATCTTTACACATAATTTGTAGGTTTCTATCAAATTTTGGAGAAATTACGTCCACGGGAAGTCCGTCTGTCCGCGGTCATGTGAACACTATAACTCAAAAACTTGAATAGCCAGATTGATAAAATTTGGTGCTCAGTTTTATCATCATAAATGTAGGTCCGTATAAAGTTTGGGCCAAATCTGTCAAATGGTTGACTGTCTGTCGGTCTGTATAATCGCATACTTGTTAAGCATTCGTTTAAAAACTATCTCCATGCGCATGCGTACTGGTAGCAAGCGGGAGGATTACGTCACTTTGTCCTTGAGATGGAGTTTGTGATAGATTCGTTTTATTCTCCCTTTTCGCGAATTCTGATCCTGCTCGGATTATTTTATTTCCGTTTGTTTTGACGTATCAACGTGTTCTGGAGAAACTTGTTGCTTTCTGGGAATAAAGCAGATTCGAAATTTTTATCCCAGCGAGTTTGCGGGGAAGTGACTTAATTTCGCTTATTTTTATTATCTCCACTGCATTAGGGGTTTTAGCTTATTTTTTCCCCTACATGTGTTAGGAGTATACGGGAAAGTTTAGGGGAGACCACTCCCGCTGGTTAATCTGAGGTACGCGATTCACATTTTGCAGATATGTGCTTTGAAATGTCACAGTTTTACTCAGTGTTGAGCTAATCCTGAAATTTATCCAGTCTTAACTACTTTCAGTTTAAAATTTGCATGTGTAACGCCAACATACAGGCGTACACCAACTCATCACGTCTCTCTGTCAAAAATCCACCTATCGGACACTACTAAAAACTGTCAGAGGCTCGGCGGATCTTGCCTGGTGAGGTTGACTTTTATATGTCAAATGCCCCTGTTAAACATTTTCTTTCTTAAATTGCTCAATCATTTTTTATGTTAATTGTTTTGTGTGTTTTCATAATTGTGTGTGTATGTAACTATGTTTTAAGTAAGTAAATAATTATAAATGTTATTGTCTCACTTTTATTCATTTAATGAAGACAGATATGAGCTCTAAGATTACTGATACGATTAAATAATGAACTATAAACTAACAAAGAAAACTAGGGATGGTTCAATTACCTTCTTGTGCGATTTAATTATGCATGGATTTGCATGAAGTATGTTCCAATAACTCTTGGACACTAACGTAAGAAATTAAAATGAAAAACGAAAGTTTTTTTAAAAAAAATTAAATTAGACTTGTTCCTCTATTCGAAACCTCCTAGCATGACGTGGCTTGATTCGCTTGTCTTGAGTGCATTCTGTGCGGAACGATTTCTACATCACGCAGTTTTCAGAAAGGATGCCAACCTAAAAACATAATCGTGTTAATTAAAGTGAAAGTGAAAATGCTGCTTTGAAGTAATGTCCAAAGAAAGCAATTTTTTTTTTGTCATAACGGTCACACAGGCAAAAACACGCGAGTGAAAGATTTGATTAAACTGTAAAATTGGTCATTACAACAATAAAGAGTATTGTTATAAATTTTGCTTAAAATTAATTTTGAAAAATTTATCAAAATTAAAGAAAAAAATTGCACGGTAACAAAATTTGTATCACTGAAAAACTAATTTTTTGAATTTAAATTTTAAAGTGATGAAAAAATAGTTGAAAAAAGTTGGTTAAAAAAGTGGTGGTTAAAAAGTGAGGTAAAAATAGTAAAATTCTGCTTTTAAGTTAATGTCTAAAAATAGCATTTTTTCCCTTTATAACGGTCACACAGGCAAAAACACGCGAGTGAAAGATTTGATTCAACCTTAAAATTGGTCATTACAACAATAAAGAGTATTGTTATAAATTTTGCTTAAAATTAATTTTGAAAAATTTATCAAAATTAAAGAAAAA
This sequence comes from Araneus ventricosus, assembly GCA_013235015.1. Lineage (NCBI taxonomy): Eukaryota > Metazoa > Arthropoda > Arachnida > Araneae > Araneidae > Araneus > Araneus ventricosus. The sequence continues at coordinate 74,173 of BGPR01004190.1, read as the reverse complement.
AAATCAACGGAAACAAAATTGGCATCACAGATAAACTAGTTTTTTGAATTTAAATTTTAAACTGATGAAAAAATGGTTTTTGTATGATAATATGCTCCAAAATTATTGAAGAAAAAAATTTAGATTAATTTTTAATAAATAGAACATCTAATTAAAATTTAAAAACCCTTTGTTAACCAGCACCTACTACTCAAGAAGTAACTACAAATTTGGCAGCTCTAGGACCAACGGTCTGGCCTGTAGAGCATTTTGAATGATTTTTTCATCACGCAATTTACAGAAAGTATGCCAACTTAAAAATATTATGTTAAAAATAAACCTGGAAGTGGCCGCTGGAATCAAGGGGCGTAGACTTATTTACCTTACTCAACTGTGACTTTCTGTGACTAAAGTTGTTCTATGCGACTAAAGCAGCTCTGTGTGACTTTGACCTGTTCTCTATGACCTTTCTCTGTTAAATGAAACTAAAATCAACTTAACACAATTAAATCGATGGAAAGGACAGCTCAATTAAATCAACAATTGTTATTAATAATTAATTTAGGACAGTTAATTAATCGATTACTCAACTGTGACTTTATGTGACTAAAGTAGCTCTATGTGAGTATGACCTTTCTCTGTTAAATGAATTAATCTGAAATGAATTAATTATTAATCTGTTAAAATCCAGTTAATACGTTCGCAACCGATGCGTGCGCTCGCATTGATCGCTGTGACGTCATCAAAATTCTTCGTGATTTTCACCAACATTGCAACTCGACTGTGACTAAACCATAATTCTAAAATTCTTTTTGTAGTCTTCAATGTCAACATTTCTCTGTTAAATGAAACTGAAACCAACTCTCTATGTTATTTGGTTGCAGAGCTATAAGCGTTTAACTTTAGAGCGAAAAGTGTCATATTTTTTTCCTTTCCCGACACACCATTAGACAACTATGGAGAGACGTAAGTCTACGTCAAAAAATGAAACAATTAAAATAATTAAATACCTCTACACATGAATACCTCTACTCTTGAATTACTAATTGTTTAGTTTTTGGTTTTCTTTTGACATTCGTTGCTGTGGAAAAGAGTGATTCAGAACATAATTTTTTAGTTTTAGTAGTTGAAATATGGAAGTCAGCAAACTAAATCGGGATATGCATTATATTCTAAAAGTGCGAGAGAACTGTGTATCAACAGAATGCTTGATTATTAGTCTACAGAAGGATTTATTGGAACTTCCTCAAAAACGGTTCAGAATAGATTGTTCTTATTAGAAGAATGCTTTCTATTAATCATTTCACTTATATGCGTACTCCTTTTCTTATAATATTTCCATTATATCGAACTTTTCATATTCCATCTATTCTGTGCATACCTTTCCTCGAATAATCAAGACTCTAATGTATTTTTTAATCAAGGATCAAAAATCATTAGAAATATAAATAAAAAAAGTAAAATGTCGATCTTCAATATGCCCATTTACGTGAGCTCTGTCATTGTTGTTGTCATGATAATCTATATGAAATGACAAAAATAATTTCAAGCATTGGAAGCACGTGGATATTATTTTTCAAAATCAAACACTGTTTTATAAAAGTGTTAATCAGTGGTTTGATACCCTTAAAATTCTGTTGCAAAACATATTTTTAGAGTTACGTGTTTGATGTTACTTCAAGATTCATCGTTTATTTTTGAGAAGTCGCATCATCCTGTTTTATGTCTTATGCTTTCTGTTTATAGCATTTTCTGCAGCGGAGGAAATTTTGAAATCGCCTTCAAAAGACCCAAGATCGTTGTGGAAAGATAAGATTCCAATAATTTAGGTATTTTTACCGCTTTCATACGTTTAAAAATTTAAAATTCCCATTCAAAACAAATAGCACAGAATAAAGAGGCGCAGTCTCGTTTTGATCGTCTGATAGTGTAGCAAACGATTTAAATTATTATGCTTTTGTCCTGAGTAGAACAATAAAGCTCTTTTACATATTCGGGCAGACTTTTAATACATTTCAGCGCCATAGAAATATATACATATATCCTTGATTATCGTTTGGAGACGAGTTGAGGTGTATCAATTCAGCCATCTATCATCAGCTGTGTTTGTTGATTGTAAAATTCAGCAGTCAGGCGAATTATTTCTTTTATCGTCTTTTTAATTCACGTGAATGTTATGCAAGAGGAAGTTCTGTCATCATATGACATAAAAATTGAACTGACAATAAAATTACGTCTGCGAATGAATCATCACAGTATATCAGTTACCGAAAACTAAAAAAATTGAACTTGAAAGTGACAAAATTTAGGAATAATTAGAAAATAGGTATGGATTGAATAGCAGTAGAAAGAAGCGCTAAGGTAAAGGTGTCGTATTTTGAGGAAAATTCTTCCTTGTAAGGTAATGAGTCATATTGTCTGCTGACTACGTAATGTAGAAAAGCTAGACACTGCTGTAAAACATTTCCAGAGACTATTTTTAAAAAATGGTATGGGATCATACGTACAGCTACATGAATTTTTTAAATGAATGCAAAATAAAATTATAATTCTAAAGTAAAGTTTTATAGAATCTGTACACATCTGCGCATAAATGATGAATAAAATTATAATGCTAAAGTGAAATTTTAATAGAATCTATATACATCGGGGCACAAATGATAAAAAATTTCAAGTTATTAAACAGAAATGTGAATTTTTTAATACGTTTTTTAAAAAACTTTTATATTTTATTAGTTCTGGAAAATTGAATTGCATCAGATAAATACATACATTTAATCACTTAAGTAACAGATTTGCGCAGTTAATATGTTTGCCTTCGCTTAAAAAAGATAATACTTATCTTCTCTAATTTAAATTGATATTTGACTGGAAACTAATATTTAAGTGAAAGATGTTAAATATTTCTCGTTGGTTTGTTTGGTAATTTTTAGATGAAACAACACTGCTGTTTTCTAATATTAATTATTCCAATTGAGATTGAATTAACTAAATTGAATTGAATGATTATTTCTCTTCACTGAGAAAAAAATTAATAATCGGATTTTTAATAACAAAGAAATAAAATAAAATTGCCGATGAAAAAAGAAGGTTCCAAGCAACTTAGTGTAACTGGTATTTTTCATTTTAAAGACATAATGTATTTGATGATTATCTGCTTGCTATATTCTTTTTCTATTTACTTCGTTATGGATCAGGTGATTGTATTTTTATTTTAAAAATATTTTATTATAATTTTTATAATAAAAATATACTTGAATAAATTTTCTATCGACAAATAAATATGTTATTTATATCTTTTGTAGAGAAGTTAAAATACTATACTTTTTTTATAAATGGGATGAATTCAGATAAAAATATGCGTGCATCTTGATTTGTAATGATTTCTGCTGAATAGCTGTTTTATCGTTTGTTTGTTTCATCTTGTTCCAAGTTAATTTCTGCAATAATTTGCTTCTACTTGCGACCATTTTCTTTTCAGAACGCGTCATGCATACAAATACAGACCCGGAAAAGTTGTTTAAGGTCTCGTGGATAGCGTGATCTTGTTTTTGCTCTGCATACATAAAGCAAATCTCGAGTCTTTATTTCCCAATAAAAAGTTATTATTCCCATCTTTGTCTTTGTCAAAACTCATAGAAGAGTAATGAGAACAATTCCATTTCTTGGGGATGTAATTTACATTTCACTAATGGTGTGGCAACTTTCATATTTGGGCATCCAATTATGCTAAATTTATCGATATATTTCATCTACTTAAAATTTCGTAACTCATCTTGTCTCTGTTGAATCCTGCAATGCGTATTGTTGATAATTTACGACTTGTTTTCTACAAGTAACCTTTGACTGATACTGTTCAACAACGGATTCCGAGACTACCACTTTTGGACGATTTTACACCGGAAAGGGGTGTCAGGCAATGAGTCATAGGAGTGCATTTCCGGAGTTCTTTGTTAGATCGCGCTCAGTAAAATGTAAAATTCACCCTTCCATTCTTCACTTTCCCCCTATTTTGATGAAAATAATTCCGACCGGCGCATGCGCAAAAGCGCGGAGGGTTTCCGAATCCGTTGCTTAACAATATTGGATTGCAGAATTTGTTGGGGTTCCCTTGATAATATTCTCTTGGAAAAGTAATTCATGGAATGGAATTTGTTTATCGAAAACTGTTAATCTGAGTTTAACGTGAAAAATTAAAAGAATTTTAAAACTAATGTTGAAGGTGGATTCGTTATTCAGACCAAGAAAATTACGTAGTATGGAATCAACCACAACAATACAGCCGAGAAGCATTACCGAAAAAAATCTGATGTTGCCTTTTACCAAGATTAATTATTGCATCATAAATAATCTGTTGTGTAAAGGATTGCAGTTGGTTCATTTAAGCACAACGAACTCCATACACTTGCGTTCAGTTTTCAAAAGTGACCCTTAAATCCCTAAAATGGTTTTTGGTTTCTGATCGCATAACTGCATCAAATTCTGATTTCAGGAAAATCTGTATAGCGAATTTCAGTTTTCTTTCAGTTAACCCTTTAACTGGTTTGCCCGTACGCAGTACGTGCATCGAATTATCGCAATTCTAAAGTTATAAACTTAAAGTCATTCACAGACGTTACAATTCGATACAAAAAATTACGAGTAATACATAAACATTTCAACTGTCCTTAAGGCTCTAAATTGAATTAAAATGGTTACAGATTCCAAAAATAGAAGGTGTAATCTAATTAGCTTGTTGAGAAAACAGACCGGTTAAGGGTTAAAAAGTATTTTTTGTAATTTATTATATTATGAACACGTAGTAAAGAAAAGCTATCGCTTGCTTGAAAAAAACATATTGGTGTCGTTTACCACACCGGTTATAATGGTTACCGTTTAATGGTGCCACAGAGAATCGACAGCGCTGTTAGATTCCAGGCAATTCTTTAAATGAATAAAGAACTTCATCTCAAAAATATACACCTGATGACTCTCGTAATAATCCCCATTTCTTAAGGATATCCAATCATTGGCATCTTAAATGCTCTATTCTTTCTTACAACTTGCTGCAACCCGATTATTAGCGATGATAAGATATTTATTATGCGCATTTGATTAAGTTCCGAAGATGATACTGTTTCAGTAAAATGTTCATTAAAAATCGTCTGCTGCATCTGCTTGCGGACAACAGCATTCGAATTTTCGTCGTTGTAGGTATCTCTACGAAGCGCAACGGTATTCTGATGGTGTAACGCTATCAATTTTCGTGACTGGCGAAACTGAAATAGCAACACCTGTTCATTTTTCCTTTTTCTATTTAATCTTATTTGAATATATTCATTAAAATGGCATAGAACGCTTCTTATAATGCTTTCTATCGGTAGGAAAATTTGGATTGCTCATTCTGAGAATTAGCGTAAGAATGCTTTTTTTATTTATGATTCTACTTAACAGTTGATAGTTTCCTGTAATACAGTGACTTGCATAATTTATTTACGATAGTAGACATGTTGTTTTTGTCACTAGCACTGTTTTGGCTTTCATTGAGGTTTGAAACAGTGGGCTGAAAAAAGTTCTCAGGCATTTTGTATGTATTTTTTAGTTGACCTTTGGTATGAGGATTTCATTTATTTGCTTGGACTGTATTTTTGTTTTGTTTCGTTATTCTTACCTCATTTTTTATTTTTAAGTTTCAAATATCGAAATTTTAAATTTTCAGCAATAATGAATCTTAACTTCAGCGCAATTCTATTCCGAAATGTTACTTCATCAATGTCAGTTAAAATGTATTTTGGAAAATGAAAAGTACCTCAAACGAAAGAAATGCTTCTTCAAATGCATATTGCCACGTGATTAATTAACTGTTAACCATACATCAATAATATAACTGTTATATTAATTATCAAAACATTCTATGCCTTTCCGGCGAGGTCATTTGGAGATGTGTTATTTTTACTTTCTCTCTTATACGAAATTTAAGCAGAGAAAATATTTTAGTTTCCAAACATTAGACACTGTATATTTTGACGAATTTCAGCGTTTTGGATTTCCCTGAGTTCGGGAAAAACCTGGCATAATATCCCTTTGTCTGTCTGCATCTCCGTTTGTAGATGAAGACGACAACTAAAAAAGTGAGCTAGGCAGATGCACTTGTATGAAATTTGGCATTTTGTCTATACACTGCAATTGTAAATCTGCACTTTTCGAAAATGCATATTGATTTTCTTCACTATCCCATAATGATTTATGGAGTGATTTTGTTCCGATTGAATTTTTTATCTGTAGTCACTAGCTTTTTAGAACATCAGAAGTAATGCCACTTGATAGCCATTCTATGGCACACGTAATCTGTGAAGTTTTAAAATTCTATCTTTTCCTAGTGCTTTTTTATACTCGTATATTTGGCCTGTAGTTCTTATATTTATGGTATTCTAGGAGCTTTCATCGCTTCTGGCCTATGTGTAGGAGGTTTGCAAAAATAATGTAACTTTAAAAAAAAAAATTCATCTGTTGTTAACCACTTAACTGAATAGTTTTCTTTGCTATCTAATAAGATGACCCCTCCTGTTTTGGAAAGGGGCTGTCGTTTTCATTCATCTAAGAAGGCATAGGATACTTAAGATGTTTATGGATCCTATATATTTTTTGTGTCAAATTATAAAGCTAATTAATGATTCAATTTTAGTTTATAAGACTAAAATTTCGATAATTCGATGCACGAGTATTCTCGGGCTCTTAAGTTAAGCGGTTAATATACAAATGTAAAAATATATATTTTTTTATCTTAAAGATATTGATATTAAAACACGCGATCGTCTTTGAGGTGACGTAAGATGTGACATTTACAAAAAGGTACATCTTATCAAAGGTACATAGGTCCAAATTCTTTTGAAACTAAGCGAATCATTACTAACCCCTTACCACTGTCTCCCGAGTTCAATTCGTGCATCAAATTATGGCTTTTTTACACTTACATTCTAAAATTAAGTCTTTCATAGCCGATACAAAAATGGCCGGTAATCCATTAACATCTCCAGTGTTCTATGGGCTCTCAATTGAATCAATACATCCCCCCCCCAAAAAAAAAGTGGGGTCATCTAATTAGACGATACAGAATACTACACTGTTACGGGGTTAATAGGCGATGCTATGACAGTTTATTGCAATTCAGTGCTATAATAAGAATAAACAGCAACTTACTGTCGCTCTAAAACCGGGGAATGCAGTAGGAAATGGACTATCCTGCAAATCGTGGGATGAACTTCTGGAGAAGGTTAATCATTTTCATATTTTAAACAGTTTTTTCAATATACGGTAAAGCGAGAGCTACTGTCCTACCGCCAGGAGAGAAACCCTGAGAAGGGTTGCCTCAACTAGACGAGTCGAAGAAAGGAGAGATACGGATATGAAATTAACCGCAACATTTGGCAAACTAAGCGCACTTCCGTTAGGCGAGGAATTCGTTTTCGAACGAAGTGCAAAGAGAAATGAGACTTCCGCCAGTTCTATCTACGCCAAATGAAATAAAGCCCTTTCGTTCACCTCCAAAGTGCAATGGAATATCCCGTTTCCATAACCACCGCCACCGGCATGTTTGGTGTCTAGGGTTTTTCTCTTGGCGGTAGGACAGTATCTCGAATATGCAAAAGAAAGTTGGTGCGTACTGTGTGAAAATTACTCTCAGAATTCGCCACGATGATGCTCTGAACTGAGCAAAATCTCAAAAGATGATCTTTCGAGAAGCTTCTGAAAGGGCTGCACGATGCTGTGCAGTGTTGCCGTTGCCCTCAATTTCGTAAAATCTATAATTGAATGCTTCTTAATTTAATTTTCTACTTATGACATACACAGAAACACTGTGGTTAAACTTGCAGGGAATGCCATCAAAGACTGTTAGTAGCCAAGCGGTTTTCAGTCCCGAAAGTGGCACATATCATTGCTTTGGCGGCATTTGGATTCATTGCAGCTATTTCAGATATCATGTACAGTGTACACTGGTGTCCAAAAATAAGGCGCAATTTTGAAGATTCTACAAAATTGGAGTTAATATGGAGACTGTGGTTCGCAATCAGTTTCTGAAAATCGTAGGACATACTATCGTCGGATCTCGCGTTTTACAGTGAAGATTCGGTCTCGAGGGCAGTTGGGGGGCCGCCAGAAGAGGATGAAGGCGAAAATGGAATTTGACCCATCCTGTTTCACAGAAAGCTAATAAGGCCCCTTTCACATTATGCGGTTTAACCGTTACGGCGCGAAGTTGTTTATTTTTTTTGCCGTGTCGTGTTTCCTTTCACATTTGACGATTTGCGCCGTCAGTATTTGAGTGCGGTTTCTAATTTCATAGCTGTTTCAGTATGGATCGGAAGCAAATAGCAACAATAGGGACTTGCACCTATCAATCAAAAGGAACAAGACTATAATCGCTTCACTTTTAGAAGAACAATGTGCAGATGAATGTCGAAATGTCTGTAGCATCTTTTGATGAATTCCACAACCGAATAAAAAATTATACTCTGCGGCAAAATACTAACATTTGGAAGTGCATTCAACCGACAAAAAAAGTAGCTGTGACTCTGAAGTAACTGTGTTGCCTGTTAAATCATAGGTAGGGGCGAAAAGTCCTCCCTCTACTGTGAGACGAAAGTTTGGAGAGGGGGTGCCAGCTCAGGTGTCCTCCTAGTCATGGGACTGCGGTTCAAAATGACGAGGTCCGTCCTAAAATAGCCCTTGTGCTGTTTCAAAACGGGACGTTAATATAACTAAACAAAATCGCAAATAACTGACACTTATTTTTAAATCTTAATCGTTTGTGTTTAAAACATAAAGTGTTAAAGGATCTTTTAACAACGAAAAAGCAATAGCGAAAGTGCGACTGTTCATTACTTAGCAAAAACTTAGAGATTTTGTTTTTACCATAATTACATAAAATAAGTTCCTCCCTAGATATGGATTTTAAAGTCAGTGTAATAATTTTAAGCATTGCAAATGTATATATTAATAATATATTACGTACATCGATTATACATAAGTTGTGGAACATGGATTTCATTTGCACTCAGGATTTAAAAAAGCTAAGCAAACCCATTGCAAACAAATGTTATGAAAATTCCCTTCGAAATTTCGCATCTTTAAAATCATTTAATATGATAAATATTCAGATATGCTTTAATCACTTTTTATGACGTTAAAATAGTATACCTTTTTCTTGAAAATTATATGTAAGATACCACGCATTGAAAAAAAACTATAACGCAATGCTTTGATTTTGCATGTGTTTTCATTGTATTTGTATAAACATAGCATGGAATCGGAAACTTTAATAGAATCTCCATAAAGAGTGCAAAATACTGAAGAATTCTATAAGACAGTCTGAATTATTTATGAAAGGTAAAAAGTTTCTTGAAGTTGCGACTTCAGAAATAAAACATATGTTGTTATCTTAGAATTCAGTCATGATTATTAGACACTGCTATCCAGATTTGTATTAATTTACATGAAATAGTATATAATTCATCGTTCATGATGTAATGTATGATGGCGGCCATGTGTAAGGTATTCGTTTCGAATACCTTACATATGGCAGCCTTATCCAAAGGGCAAATTAGGCAGAAGAACAGGGCGCTATTGATCCAAGAGATCATAAAACCTTTCTATACTGATTTTGAACCAAAAAAATTTATTTAATTGTAATTTTAAATATGTTATACAATTTTTTATGTTATAATATGGTATAGAACCTAGTTAGTAAAATAACCTAGGAGAATATAATGTTATCAAAACATTATAATGCTCCAGAATTATTTTTTTAGATAGGTATTTTGTTTGGGCCATAACATCCAGTTTCCTAGTTAGGGTGCTTATGGAGCGGCAAACACTGTAAAATCTTAAGACGGGCCTGATCTTACACAATATAAAAATACATAAAGTTCGTTAGCATTGGCATATTTCGAAATAAAATAGCTAAATTTTAAATAGGAAAAAATAACGAAAACATTAAAAAATTACACAGTCAACACTCAAATTAAATGAAAGTGCGTTCTATAATAACAACGAAATCATTTCAAAATGACAAAGACAATAGTAAAATTAAATTTTGAAGCATTCTATAAAAATAATGGAATCATTAATTAACTGCAAAAGCTTCGAGAAGGCAAAAAGAACAAGTGACCTTGTGAAGGCGACGGACGGCAGCCGGATGAAATTCGTGTGAAAGCGTCAGCATATTTTCATACATTACTACTAAGACGAGGTCGTAGCGGCGCCGTTCTATTCAGTCGCGCACGCGGCTGGTTTAAACCCCAACAAACGGACTCAAACCGCGATCGGCTAGTGTGAAAGCTCCCACTCATTTCTTCAGTTTACCACCAAGAGGCGGCCTAATGCATTCTTGCCGTAACGGTTAAACCGCATAATGTGAAAGGGGCCTAACGAGATTTAACTTTCATCAATGGTTGTGTTTGATGTGCGTAATATTTACATGCATTTTCATAAACACAGTACAAATATTCGGGAAGATATAAAAGGTTTTCTTAAAAAATCCCAAATTTTTCCGCATATTTTTTGCTTATAACATGCCGAGTTTTCCATTAAATTGTATGAAACTTACAGAAAAAGTGACAATATGTTAGAGGAGTGTTGTGTAAGAATTTGAATTAAAAAAATTGAATATTACAGGAAATACACGCACAGTTCAAATTTCACAGTTTCAAAGCCAGGTATATAGGGCAACTTAGATAAAAATTTCAGTTCAATACCATTAATATTCAGAAAGATATCGGCATTGCAATTTGATGAATTTTAGTACACTCTAAGAGAAGTTGAATTGATGAGGGCTTTTCCACAAATTGATATTCTCGAAACTTGATTCTTCGAATAGTAATCGTCGAAATGTAATTTAAATTATGTATTTAAGTTATACATGAGTATTCAGGATATTCAACTTTCATAAAATTCAATATTACTGTTCGAAGATTCAAGTTTCAAGAATATCAGTTTGTGGAAAACCCTTTATCATTTAGCTTCTCTTAGAGTGTACCGAAATTCACCATGTTGCAATGCCGATATCTTTCTGAATACTAATGGTATTGAACTGGAATTTTTATATAAGTTGCCCTATATATCTGATTTTGAAACTGTGAAAGAAAAATTATGCTAGATTCGCGCATGCGCAGTAAGAAATTATTTAGTACAAATACTCATATTTCCTGTAATATTCAAATTTTTACACAATGCTTCTCTAACATATTGTCACTTTTTCTGTAAGTTTCAGACAATTTAAGGGAAAACTCTGCATGTTATAAGAAAAAAACATGTGGAAAAATTTGGGATTTTTTAAGAAAACCTTTATATCTTCCCGAATATTTGTGCTGTTTTTACGAAAATACATGTAAATATTATGCACATCAAACATAACCATTGATGACAGTTACATCTCGTTATCTGTGAAACGGGTCAAATTCCATTTTCGCCTTCATCCCCTTCTGACGGCCCCCTAATTGCCCTCGAGACCGAATCTTCACTGAAAAACGTGAGATCCGACGATAGTATGTCCCACGATTTTCAGACAGTGCTTGCGAACCATAGTATCCATATTAACTCCATTTTTGTAGCATCTTCAAAATTGTGCATTATTTTTATACACCAGTCTATGTTGCCAAGTCATACTTTGACCTAAACTGGGAAAACAGTGAATTTCTTTACCTCTCTCCCTCACGACTTTGATGAATCAGAAGACGTAATAATGATTTCAACTCTCAAATTTAGTGTACATACGATCCGTAAGCAGGGAATTATGACACAGTAGGAGCTGTATCCATGATTGATAAAAAAAAAAAGAAAGGAATCACAATAAATGGGTGCATCGCACGTCCTATGGCAGAAACCTTTCGAGGAAAAGGGAAATGACCTGATATACCAGACGAGATAAGAGACTCTTGGTGAAATTATTTGGCTCATTATTGAATCTATGCAAATAGGTTGGCGAAGATTTTTTTAGAGTACCCGAAATGTCAGGCTTCGTTCAACAATGCACAGTAAAAATAAAATAAATGAATAAAAAAATAATGTTAAAATGATTCACGAAAAGGTTTTGTTTTTAACTTTTTCCAGTCTATTTTTTATAAATTTATAGAGTTCTCACTCTTGTTTAAAATAAATGATATGTGGGGTGGTAATGTTTAGTGATATTTAAAGTTAAAAACAACCTCTCACTAAGTCGCCCACCACTGAGGAGTGATTTCGTGACGAATTAATAATTTATTTACGAATTAAATATGCAGGTTATCATTAAAATGTTTTAATTCAAAAATAACCCTTTTAGCGCAAGATGCCCTACAATATTCATACGATATCTTTACAGTGTTGTGCGACATTCAAAATATCGTAGCAACATCGTGGAGATATCGTAGAATATCTTGTGCTAATAGCGAAAAGAAGAATAGAGTTTTGTAAACAGAGTATTGTTTTGACATCGTGCGGTGCACATTATGTAAATTTTAGAACAACTCGAAAAGTGCCACATCATCTTGAAAGAAAGCCCTTTGTCACCAGAAAATCACCTTGCTTCATGGTACTCTGAAACTAAACAAAAAAGTGCCATATTTACTAAAATTATTTTGTTTTAGTATATGTAATGTTATTCTTATTGAATGCCAGTACGATCAGTTTTAATTATCACATTTATGCACCAGTTCAATGTCATTGACGTCCAAGGGAAATATAATATACATTTTAAATTGTTGAGTTTATTCCCAAGAGCGTTACCACTCAGTCCAATAAAATTGTTAAAAATACCATAGGGTCTCGTTATCGAGGTTATAGTCATGAATTTTTAAAAGTATTATGGGAATCAGAGAAGAAACAGTTGACAATGAAAGTAGCAAAACATTTGAATTTTCCAGTACCGCTTGTCAAATTCGAAATACGGTGTGTGCACAAATTATTGTCGGGGTCCCCTTACTTCATGAATTTTTCTTTAAAGAACATGACGAAAAATATTATTACATATTCATAAAGCACAACTCAAAAAGTTTTTTTAATAACACAAACAAAGTAAACCGCTTAAGGACTGAATTATTTTGAAACCTGCGGTATTTAGAAAGAGTTAACTCGGGCTGTGTCCTTAAGGTTAGGTAATTTCCACATGGCAGCCTTTTGTACCATGTAACCCATCGACTCCTGGCTGGTTCAATCTCGATGTGTCTAGTCTTAGGTTAGTAAAATACATGAAATTTCTTTAGAACAAGTTAACTCGGGCTATGTCCTTAAGCGGTTAAGTAATTTCCACATGGCAGCCTTTC